>NIPM01000482.1:0-101835 GCA_002738285.1 Holacanthella duospinosa
CAGAAAAAAACCCGCGGCCCGGCCAGGGATTTTCCAGATAAACATAAATGGATAGCGCTCCGTATTCCACGACAGCCGTGCGCCGTTGTAGTGACTCAAACAAGAACAAGACACACTTACACCGAATCCTGCGGAGTTCGAAGAATTGTTTTTCCACCTGAAAGTTCGCTGAAACTCAAACGCCCATGCGTGTTTGTTTCCAAGGCCCACGAGCTTACAACAGGTGAAGGTAACTCTTTTTTCATAATATTTTGATATAGGGACATGTGTGGTAATTGTGAAAGTGTGGTAATTGTGAAAAGTTCAAAAAAATTGTGTTAAGTGAGACTTTTGCGGGAGTTTTTTTTTTTGAAAATATAGACAATACATCTGTATATCCTTGGGCAGTTGGAATTTTTTTAAATTTCATAAAACTTAATTAATAATTGACAAAAACTAAAAGTAAAAAAAATTCCAATTGAAGAGTTCTGGAGCACTATTGGAAAGTTGGAGACTGCAGCTGCTGCATTCATTGTAAGTTTTTGAGCTTTTGTCAATCGATAGCCTAGAAGTACTAGATTGACTTTCCGAAAAAATTTTATTTATTTATTAATTTTTGAATTAGTTATTCAAGTTTCACAATTACCACACAAAATCCTCAAACGTGTGGCAATTGTGAAATTTAAAAAACCCAATGCTTTTGGCACAGATCTGTTTATTACGGCAACTACTATGGACCCGACAGCTGTCGGGTAGAAAGTAGATTTTGTTGATACACCCGACAGACAATTTAGGTACTATGGACCCGACAGCCGACAAATCTCGGGTAGATAGTACCTAATAACCAGAGTATGTCGGGCCTAACTACCCGACAGCTGTCGGGCCTAACTACCCGGCAGCTGTCGGGCCTAACTACCCGACAGGTTTGATGTAAAATTGCTTGTAAAATTATTAAACATTTTTTTGAAAAATTAGACGATTTGAACCCATTGTGAACTTTTGGTTGAATCACCCAATGTGGAAGCAAGGAATAAATTTTATATGAATTTTATTTATTTTTTTTTGTTTTGTTTTTTTTTTGCATAGAAATTTTTGTTAGGACATCCTGAAGCGAGTCTGGAAATTAAATTTAATGTATTTTTTTTTATTCAGAAAATTTTGAAAGTTCTTTTGCACCATTTTTTGTAAGATGTCGGGCTTAACTAAACGGTCAGGAGACTAGAAATAAATCATCGCAACATGTAAAACATGATTTGTGATACACTATTTGACAATACATAGAAATGTCATTAACTTATCTTAGACAACAAAATTTATAAAATTTCTTATTGTATTTTTAGGAATAATGATTGAAATAATATAATCCTTGTGACNTTAGACAACAAAATTTATAAAATTTCTTATTGTATTTTTAGGAATAATGATTGAAATAATATAATCCTTGTGACAATAACTTGACGTGTAGTTATACTTTATATATTCTAAGTGTGTACAATATTCCTGAGGCGTTTGTGAATCTTTGACGTCAGAGGTTAGGTTAACTTAGCTTACCTAACATCATGTTAGGTTAGGTTGTTAGGTTTTTTCGTAAATAGAAATTTTTTTTTCATTAATTGTTTCAAACTTCTTCAAATGTCATGATTCGTTGTGAAATGCAATAGTCTGAAAACAAATATTGGTTGATTCACCCATTGTGGGGGCAAGGTATAAATTATCTTAGCTTTTTTGAGAAATTTGTTTTCCGTTTCATTTTTGCATACAATTCCGTTTCAAGTTGTTCTGATGCGATTCATACTAATTTTTGATATAAAAGTAAATTTTGAATATTTCCCAAGTCAATAATTTTTAAGTCAATAAATTTTGAAGTAATATATTTTTTAAGTGAAAATTTTTTTTAGTCAAAACTTTCGATTTTATGACCATAACAATCTGTATAAAAGTTAATCAGAAAACAATTTTGAACAACTTTTACATACAATATTTTCTGTTTGGTGACACCTTTAGGTCAAAAATGAGGTCACCTTTCTAAGCACCTATAGTGGGACCAAGGAATAAAATTAATAATTTTCTATGAAATTTTACAATAGTGTTTTACATATAAAACTGAAAAAAAATTTTTCCAAAATAAATTAAAAAATTTTCAGAATCGATTCAGAATGCCATGAAGCGGATATTTCTATTCAAAAAACAAAAAAAAATTATTTAAAAAAAATAAATTTTCAGACTCGCTACAGAATGTCCTGAAATGAAGATTTCTATGCAAAAAAAAAAATAAAAAAAATTACCCTAAAATTTCGTAGATACTCTCGAACCAAATACCATTGAGCCCACGAAGTTCTCGCCGCAAGATTTTTTATTTTTTATTTCGAGATGTGCGCGTCTTCTCATTTAAATTTTTGGCGGTGAAGTTAAAAAGTTTAATTTGCGATTCAGATAAGTCTTATTCTTTGATTTACTTTTAGTTTGCCACTAAAAATTCAAAAATAGTGTTTTTAATTATGTTGAAGGAGAGTGTATATAAGGAATTGGGAGACACCTAAGAAATTTCTGTAAAAAATTGGAATTAGAATTGTGATTCAGGCACTGTCCTAGCATGTGGTGTTAACGTATCAACGGTAACAAGGTCACAACACAGTTATACCAACAAAAACTGAAAACGATACACGTGATCGTCACACAAAACAAATTGATTCGTTTACAATCTTTGTAATCAGACAAATCTGTCATCGCTTTTAAGAAAGTAATGCGTATTCTATAATTGAAAACATGCACCAAAAGTGTCTGGAAGGTGTCAACTTTCCAAGCGTTGGTAAAGAGACATTCAGAAAATGATTAATTAAAAAATGCAAGTTTAAATATCATAAATTATTCAGTAACTCTTAACATCCTGCGCGAACGGATTTTCATCCGGTCATTTTTAAAATCCTAATTACAAAAAAGTTTATTTTTCTAGATTTTTAAAAATTTATGAGTTTGCTCAAAACATAATGATCTATCAAATGACCATCTTCGCTAACCTTAAGAGGTCATCAGTTTGGCGTAATAAATCGAAAACTTTAAACTCCATGCCAACATGGGTAATAGTTTTTAGTATACCTTGGAGGCTGCACGACTGGAAAAACGTCCGGTCACCAATGATGAACTGCGATGTTGACGCTTAGTATATAAATACAACATCTGCTAGAAAATCAACAGGTTTTATGTAAGAAAATAAATTACTGGCGTTGTGACCACACTTCGAAATTGAAAACGAAATCGAAATCGAAATTAAATTTTTATTGGAAAGCTAAATCAAAATTTTCGTTCATTCTGAAATGGAAAACGTAAACAAATAATTTTACTTACGATTCAAAATCGAAATCAAAATTTAGGATCCCGAGTTGATCGAAATCAAAATTTAGGATCTCGAATTGATTGAATTCAAAATCAAAATCGAAATTTGGAATGTAAATGTGAGTGTCAAAATTCACATCCACACGATGCCCGCCGACATTTCTTGCGCCAACTGAGTGAGGAGCTGATGAAGCCTCTAATACACCGCCGAGCAGTGGATGGATCTGCTCCATTTTTACTTACTCATGTGAAGGAAGCTATGCTCTTGATGGGTGCTAAAATGCCAGAACCAACACATTCAAGTAAACCGGAAGCCACACGAGGCGTATGTTCACTATGCCATGGACAGTACAGAAAAAAAAAAGACTGCCGTAGTCGCTGTTTCGTGTGCAAAAAATTCGCCTGCGGAACTCACTCTACCAAGACTTTGTGTTGTAACGCCTGTGAGATGGTTGGCGTACAGCATCTGGCGGTCATGCCTGAGAACTATCCATCCGATGCCGATATTATGCAAGTTATGGTGGAAGCCATCGGCACACCAGTAGCAGATGATACCATCTAAACCAATTTATTTATTCCTTACATTTTCGTTACAGGAAAACTGAGTACACCAACTTCAAATCTACATTTATTCTTATTATAATAAAATTCTTAAGTTTTCTGCAAATTCGTTTTCAATTTTCATCTACTGAAGACATTATTTTATCATAATATCCCCTTTGGCAACGCGGATGAGCACGACCGAATGTTTTTCCAGTCGCGCAGCCTCTAAAGCGACGAAAATATGGAACCGGATAAAAATCCGTTCGCGCAGCTGCGTTTGAGACCATTTGAAAGTAGGATGTTAAGAGACCTGTATTCCTGGAATGCAATGACCTAGCAGCTCAACTTGAGTGCTACTTGCGCCACGTTAAACATTTCCGGGACGCATATTTTATTGTAATAAAACCTGGTCTCTCCAAATCAAAAACGAAATAAATGCAAGCAAACTAGTTTTAAATGATACAGAAGTCAAAACTCAAAAATTTGAAGAGAAATATTGGATTCGCTATAGACTAATTCAAAAAAACAATGAATTAATCAAATCTACCCAAAATACTGTTCTAAGATTAGAAAAGTCTATTGACAGCAGTAACTGTTTACAAATTTTTTGAAATTTCTGATGACGACATGTTCGCTGACTAAATCATACTACAATTTAATGACTACCGCACACAACTCAAATTTTAAGATGTTTGTTTGGAAAACTGTAATATGCGAATCCCGCCGAGGGCTCAATGCTATTTGGTTCGAGAGTAGGTCGCCCTTGTCTGATGTTTTTTAGAGAAATTTCTGAGAAATTTTGAAGCTGCGACTTATAACCGAGGGAGACTAATCTGATGATTGAAAATTCAAATTTTATAAATTTGGAAATCTATGTTTTTAATGTATCACTACTATCTAACGTGACAAATTCATTAAACTTATTCTATTAGGTCACTTTAAAACCCATCGAACCCATCTCCATTAAATTCTTCTGAATCGTCATCTACGTCAAAATTCTGCATTTCTTCAACTAAATCCTGTTCAGAGCTACTGTCTTCGTCTCTAATTGTTTCGATTAAACAATTACTTGCACTGATTTTATATTACACATTTGAAAAGTTCCCTCCTAAAACTCAGCTGAGAAATTGCGACCTATACGCGAGAGCGACCTATCTGTGTTTCAGATTTTGCACTTTAAATCCTGCGACCTATCTGAGAGAGCGACCTATACGAGAGAGCGACCTATAGGCGAGATTTTAGGGTATATACAATTTATTCCTTGCTTCCACATTGAGTGATTCCAACCAAAAGTCCGCAATGGGTTCAAATCGTCTAATTTTTCAAAAATTTATTTTACATTTTTTTTTTACATTTTGTAAATTTTTTTTACAGCTGTCGGGTAGTTAGGCCCGACATACTCTGGTTACAGGTACTATCTACCCGACAAACTACCCGACAGCTGTCGGGTAGAAAGTAGATTTGTCGGCTGTCGGGTCCATAGTACCTAAATTGTCTGTCGGGTGTATCAACAAAATCTACTTTCTACCCGACAGCTGTCGGGTAGTTAGGCCCGACAATTGTCGGCTGTCGGGTCCATAGTAGTTGCCGTTTATTACTCGGCATTTGACGTTCGGCTCTGCTCGAGTTCAGGCTCTTAAGAAAAATTTAGGCTCTGCTATGCTGGAGCTCTTTTGAAAATACTCCCAATTTGATTCTGCTTGTGCTCGAGCTCTTTTGAAAATTCTCCTTGGGCTCTGCTCAGGTTCTTTTGAAAATGAGCCCTCTTGGGCTCTACTTGGGCTCTAGGTCTTGTGAGAAAATTCTGGCTTATTGTAGAAAATCGCCTCTACTTGAATTCAGGTAAGTGATACTTCAATCGACTGAAAATTTAGCGTAGATTACGAATCTGACATCCATTGTTGGCAAGTCAAATTTTGCAAAAGATTTTAATATTTGTGCAAAAAAATATTTTTCAAATTTTGCAAAAANCATTGTTGGCAAGTCAAATTTTGCAAAAGATTTTAATATTTGTGCAAAAAAATATTTTTCAAATTTTGCAAAATTTGACTTGATCGCAAACAAAAGATGTCAATTTCTTAATTTACGTTTAATTTCCAGTCGATTGACATATCACTTACCCGAATTCCCGAGGAGTGGATATTCTACAAATGTTACAAAATCCTTCATTTGGCTCTTAGCGAAATGTTCACTAAAAGCCTTCTTGGATTTTTTTTTACCAGATTCCCTTAGACATATGACATATACACGGACTCTTTTGTAAATATTCCCTTAGTCACTGCTTAGAGTTAGGGCTTTTCTGAAAATGCTCCATGGATTCTGTTCGGACTCGGACTCTTTTGAAAATTACTCCCCTGGGCTCTNCTTTTCTGAAAATGCTCCATGGATTCTGTTCGGACTCGGACTCTTTTGAAAATTACTCCCCTGGGCTCTACTTGGTCTCTTTTGAAAATATTCCCTTGGACTCTGTTGGGTATCTTTCTAAAATATTTGTCCAGCTCTACTAGTGCTGGTGGATTTTTTTCAAAAAAGCATCATTTCAGTTATAATATTAATATTAATATTTCTCTCATGGTCTCATGACTGCTTTCACTCAAACCCTTTTCGTATTGAGATATTCAAAGAGCCCAAACCGCCGAGCTTTGCGATCTACTTTATTCTCTTCATCATCTCATCTCTAAAATAACGTTTANTTTACGTTTAATTTCCAGTCGATTGACATATCACTTACCCGAATTCCCGAGGAGTGGATATTCTACAAATGTTGCAAAATCCTTCATTTGGCTCTTAGCGAAATGTTCACTAAAAGCCTTCTTGGATTTTTTTTTTACCAGATTCCCTTAGACATATGACATATACACGGACTCTTTTGTAAATATTCCCTTAGTCACTGCTTAGAGTTAGGGTTTTTCTGAAAATGCTCCATGGATTCTGTTCGGACTCGGGCTCTTTTGAAAATTACTCCCATGGGCTCTACTTGGTCTCTTTTGAAAATATTCCCGTGGACTCTGTTGGGGATCTTTCTAAAATATTTGTCCAGCTCTACTAGTGCTGGTGGATTTTTTTCAAAAAAGCATCATTTCAGTTATAATATTAATATTAAGATTTCTCTCATGGTCTCATGACTGCTTTCACTCAAACCCTTTTCGTATTGAGATAGTCAAAGAGCCCAAACCGCCGAGCTTTGCGATCTACTTTATTCTCTTCATCATCTCATCTCTAAAATAACGTTTANTCAAAGAGCCCAAACCGCCGAGCTTTGCGATCTACTTTATTCTCTTCATCATCTCATCTCTAAAATAACGTTTAGTCAGTTTACAGAACAGACTTATTAATTAAGTAATCTAGTGTTTCTGTTTACGTGTGGTTTTACAGACGTATGGAGTAAGGCTTGTGCAGTGGTTCATTGATACGCTTAATTTTCCTTCATTTTCTGATATCGATATCAAGGTAAGAGCCAGAACGCCGGAAGTTAATTCTTAACTATGTAAAATTCTTAAACCTTACAACTTTTAGTAATTTAACTTTGCAGTAATGGACGTCACAAATTTTGGAATATCATTGAATGGGCTGAATGACTCACCATCACATACTTATTACATTGACTCTGAAAGTCAAAATGAAGATGATGAATTCAGTATAATCAAAAAAGATTGTGACCTTCTCATCAGTAATTCCAAGGAATCTGTGGAAGGAGCTAGTAAATGTGTCTACTTTGTGCATCAAGAGAGACGCGACAGTTTGGCAGAGGAAGATTCTTGTAATATTCTACTTGAGGTTGAAACACCAGATGAGGATGATATTGCCGATTCATGTGTTACAGATGAGTCGAGGATACTTGTTCTTGGCGATACTTCTAAGGTTTCTCATGACCACAATTTTGCAAAAAGAACAAAATTTGAATTGAAAACAAATGATGAGAAATCTAAAGTTGTTGTTCCAGCTACTAGTACATATCAGGAGGAGTCTGAGGAAATTTATACTTCACTCAGCTACATGTTGAGCACCACTGACGGAAAGAGTGTACAAGTTCAATTACTAGATTCATCAGGAAATTTAGTAACACCTCTTCATGGTAATCAACATCACATGCAAGATCTTGAAATTTTAAATACAGATATACTAGATTCAACTATTGAACTTGATTCTATGGAAATATTAGAGAGACCGATAATATCAAAAAGTCCTTCTATTTTACCTCTAGAAGAAGATTATGAAGTAGCCGTGTTCGAAGAAATTGATGAGTTACCACCAACATCAACTATTACATTCGAAGAAAGTGATGAATTACCGTCAACGTCAACTATGTCTCACGAGGAAGTTGTTTTCCTTACTGCAGTTGATACTACCCCAGTAGTCAATCCAATCATTTTTAATAAATCATGTGCCTTAAGTACAAGTAGTAACAGATTATCAAGAAAATCACTACTGAAACGACCAACACCAATATTGGAATCATCCATCTTGAATATTTGCGTCGCTGGGGGTTTCTCAGTACAATTGCAACGATATATTTATCCCCATCCACTTTGTAGAGTGTGTCTACTTGCCAAAACCAATATGGTCAATCTATTTGAAGATTTGAATATTACGGACAAAGGGCTTATTGAGAATACAAAGGGTCCTCATCAATCCAATCGATATAATCTGCTCGCAGCCATGAAGACTTTGTTAGATGTTGACGTAAGCTTGAGTTGCATTAGTTCTGTAATTTTGATTATGAATGTTTGTTTAAAAAAAATATTATTTATGTTCCAGGTCAACTATGGAGATTGCCTGCCTGATCATATCTGTATAGATTGTTTAGACACACTTATGTCATTTTCCGTTTTTCGGAAGCAAATTTCACAAGGTCAATCAAGACTAGCTGGAGTGATCGAGCAAGTTAGATATTAGTTTATAATTTTATAGTTATACAATTACCAAATTGGATCAAGTCAGACACTGTTCATTATTTTTTTGAATGAATTTAGGTCAAAGGCTCTTCTACACCTACAGTAATCCCACCAATGGGAGAAGTTGATGCAAGAAAAGTAGACATTTATCGAAATGCTGATTCTATAGTTCAAATGAGTGAGATTTTTAAAACGTCAGTCTTTACCCATAACGTTGTGCGGTTTCTTCCTCACACGGTATGTAATCATTTACGAATTTCTATTTGCTTTATGCTTTCTTCAATATTATTGACATTTTTGATTATAAATATATGTTTCACAGGTAATTGATAAAATATTCAATGTGTTTGCAAATACGCTCGGAGTCAAGTCAGAAAGATTAAAATGCTTAGAACCTTATGTAATGGATGCACCATTTGTAAAGGGTTGGCTGTGTAAAGCNAAGTCAGAAAGATTAAAATGCTTAGAACCTTATGTAATGGATGCACCATTTGTAAAGGGTTGGCTGTGTAAAGTTTGTGGAATACTAATTCGAGGTAAAAACAACTAACTATCAAATTTGAGTTACATATTATTAAAAAAAAATGTGATTCAAATATTTACCATGTTTTTAGTAAATAATAAATTTTTATTTATCCATTATAGGAAATGTAGAAATGTTTACACAACACTATGAAAATTTACATGATACGGCAGCTGGTGATGTCCGATTTCCTTGTGATATTTGTGGTAATTTCCCTTACTGAANTGAAAATTTACATGATACGGCAGCTGGTGATGTCCGATTTCCTTGTGATATTTGTGGTAATTTCCCTTACTGAACTTATAATTTTTTGTAAAAATTAAGAGTTTATTATGATTTTTATAATTTTGGTAAAAATCATTCTCGACATTAGGTGAAGCGTTTCTAAGAGTGGATAACACAGGGATTTCAGACAGTTATGCTGAACATTGGCTTCAACACTTTTTTTTTCAAAAGTAAACTTAGAAAAAAAAAAAAAAANTTTCAGACAGTTATGCTGAACATTGGCTTCAACACTTTTTTTTTCAAAAGTAAACTTAGAAAAAAAAAAAAAAAAGTTTTCTTTAGTTTTTAATAGTGTTGCCCCGATGCGGCTAACATTCGAATCGGTCGATGCGCCGATGCAGCAGACTATTGAATCGGCCGTCGCCGATGCATCGGCCGATTCTTTCTACTCAANATCGGTCGATGCGCCGATGCAGCAGACTATTGAATCGGCCGTCGCCGATGCATCGGCCGATTCTTTCTACTCAAAAATCTGTTTTTGAATTGATTTTGGCTGATATTAAGGCAAATTTGAGCAAACTTTACAATAAATTAAATTTTCTTTTTTTGAACCGGCAAGTGCATCGGCCAACTGGCCAAATCAACTTTTATGTCGATGCCGATACCACGCCGATGCGGCTAGACGATCGCATCGGGGCAACACTAGTTTTTAATAATTTATATTTTCTTAAAACTTCTTCTTGTTATATAGATGTAATAAGTGTGAGAAGGTACTTCCAAGTCAAAAGAGTGTTTGGGCTCACAAACAATCTGCACATCCGGATGGAAGTCGATCCGTCAGTTGCAACGTCTGTAATCGAACTTTTAACAAAAGAACTCATTTAAGTTCTCATATGAGAATTCATTTAAATCCAGAACAAAAGAAACGATTACTAAATTGGTGTAAAATATGTGGGAAAGGGTAAAGTTTTAATCAATATTTTTAATAGTACTTAAATGGTCATTTTAATTTCTAATTTAAAAAAAAAAAAAAAACAGATTGAGGAGTAGTCTCAAAGCCCACATGGATTCGTTACATAGTGATGTTCGTTCTTGGAAGTGTGAAATATGTTCGAAACAGTTCAAGAGAAAAGAAACTTTAATGGCTCATAGATACTCAGTTCATTTAAAGAAGTCAAGGTGTGAAATGTGTAATGAAATTATCAAATATGACTCAATGGGAGTTCATACTCACTTCAAATGCAAGGGTGATCTTAAGTATAAATGCAAGTGTTGTCAGAAACGGTAAAAAAAAACTAATATTGTTGGAATAACAAAACGAAGATCTTTTCTTGTTTTACTTTCAACTATATATTTAATTTTTTTTTTCAGATTTGTTACGGAAAGTAATCTAGCATCTCATAAGCTAACTCATAGATGCGATCCTGACGAAGTTCTTTCTACATGTACTCAATGTGTACCAAATCGAACTTTTGCTCGGAAGGAATATTTAATTGTAAGTACATTTCTAATCTGTACTGTACATCTTAGGTTCTATCTGTTTTTNTTTGCTCGGAAGGAATATTTAATTGTAAGTACATTTCTAATCTGTACTGTACATCTTAGGTTCTATCTGTTTTTGTTTTTTTTACATATTATGATTATTAGCAACACATGAAAATCCATTCAGGAGAAAATCCATACAAATGCCCTCATTATAATTGTCAAAAAGAGATCAGAATGAAGTCAAACTACCTTAAACATCTACGAGTTCATAAAAAACGTCAAGAGAATGGACAGGAAGTAATAGAAATTGATTTGGTACAAGAGTAAAAAAGTTTTTTTTTTCTTGCTTGAAATAACATGCTGATTTCTATACTTTACTTATAAATAACTCGGCACGTTAATTTAATAGTGAGCTGAATGAAATTGTAATACTTCATTGTTAATTTTTTTTTATTTATTAAAATTTCGTATTTTATAACAAGCCTTCCATCATTTCAAACATCCGTCGGTTTTCAAGTATTTAAGAGCGCCTGTGTCAAGAGCAAAGCGAATACAGTGCAAAACTTGAATCTGTGTTCAATTCAGCACAAGTGTTGATAAACTAATGCTCGATTTATACTGATTGTTTCACTAGCTTTCTGCTAAGAATTCTTGAGAAAACCCAAGTCAAGTGGGAAAATTGTTTTCAAATTCAAATTTGATTGAGCGGGATTGAAAATCAATGTTATTTTCTTAGATTTAGTTGTATACTTTACTGATGGGCATTTTGCAGCCAATCAATAACTTAGAGTAAGTGTTGACTACCATATTTGTTCGTCTATAATTTCTCATTCTATACATCCCGAAGAATTCGTTTGNATATTTGTTCGTCTATAATTTCTCATTCTATACATCCCGAAGAATTCGTTTGGCAAACATGTTACATGTTATACTACGCATATTTATTTTTTCGGTAGTGTTTTTGGAAACAGGAATTACGACGCTGGTTAGTTGGCAACAAGTCAGAGAAAATAAAAATTAGTGCTTCACAAATTGTACTCCAAGCTAGTGCCCCAACTGTAACAAATGGAATCCCTAACTTCGAAAGAAGTGAAGGATGGTTGTTAGTGTGACTTTATGAACTGTAGAACTAATTGAAATGAATTATTTTTCAATACCAGGACCCAATTTCTATATCATGAATAAGAGGAATTAGGGATGATTATGATGAGTTTGGGGCGCGTTTTAGAAGCAATTCATAAAAATTCTCCTTGATGATGCAGCTGTGTTTTTTTTTGATGAGTTGAGGAGTCGGCCAGCCGTGAGAATGGTTGAAACAATAAGTTTCAGTTTTAATTTTGAAAGTTAAAATTTAAACTTTTAACTTTCAAAATTAAAACTGAAACTTATTAATTATGGAGATATAAAAATCAAAATAGTTCTTAATATTCAGAACTTCTAAAATTGTTTTAAATTTTTCATGCAAGTTTATGGACAAAATTTAACTCAAACTGTATATTTGGATGAAAATCGGCAAGTAATTGTTTTAAAATAGCATAAAGAGCTTAATTTGCTTATACCTGAATTTAGAAAAATTATTGAATTTAGAAGAGCTGCTAAATCTATGGTCTCAGCCAATATATCTAAGAGTTCAAGCTCGTAGATCTAGCAGCAGCTCCTAGATGTAGCAGCTACACTACTTCTAGCAACAGACCTCCTACAATAATTGATTGATCATATAAATCCGAATGAAGTAAAGATTTTTGTGGTGTAAAATATTTTTCAAAATTTTTATTTGTATTGAGCCATGGCTCTGGCTCATAAACCGGAGCCATGGTTCACTGTCAGCTTGAGCCATTGGCTCTGGCTCACACCTAAACCTGAGCTGTGCGTAACACTATTGGAAATAACGGGAGTATCGATTTTTTTGTGAAGAATGCCCATGTATTTGGGTGCGTAGCAGTGGAGTTCAGTAGCCCGTTCTAATACTCAAGAGTATTTTTAATTGTCAATTAGTGTGACAACTTGCGCGCATAATAAACGCCAACCTTAATTGTGAAGTGACGAAGTGGTGATCGATATTCGAGTGACAATAATGACCTCAAGGCTGTCATTCGCCGGTCNCAGTAGCCCGTTCTAATACTCAAGAGTATTTTTAATTGTCAATTAGTGTGACAACTTGCGCGCATAATAAACGGCATTAATTGTGAAGTGACGAAGTGGTGATCGATATTCGAGTGACAATAATGACCTCAAGGCTGTCATTCGCCGGTCATCTTCCTGCAAAGAATACTACTGAAGTACAGGAATTTTCTGAGTCTGATTATCTGGCTCGAAATGAAACAATTGAAGAAACATTTTCGTCTTGTGAAACTGCTTTAGAGAGCAGGAGGAAATTACGTGATGTGTGTTTATTAATTTTCAATTTTAATCACCTATAAAAATAATGTAAGTTTTATTGTTATTAGATATAGAGACTAATTTTCTTTTGTTTTTAGGAATACTGGGAGTGGGTGAATAAATTAGGGAGTTTGAAGAGTACTATTNAGAGACTAATTTTCTTTTGTTTTTAGGAATACTGGGAGTGGGTGAATAAATTAGGGAGTTTGAAGAGTACTATTGAATCTATTCTAGCTGGTATTTACTCTCCACATTTTGAAGGTAAATATTTTACCAAACTCAGAAGTTCCGGTGAGGATATAGTTNTAGCTGGTATTTACTCTCCACATTTTGAAGGTAAATATTTTACCAAACTCAGAAGTTCCGGTGAGGATATAGTCTAAAATAATTCAATTTAAGCCTTTCAGATTTAAATTTCCTTGGTTGATTTTGAATTTCTAAAGTTTCGTGGAATATCCTTAATGAAAGGCTTGGTAAACAATATTACAATGCAGATATTAGATAAAGTATTTAATTNTAGCTGGTATTTACTCTCCACATTTTGAAGGTAAATATTTTACCAAACTCAGAAGTTCCGGTGAGGATATAGTTTAAAATAATTCAATTTAAGCCTTTCAGATTTAAATTTCCTTGGTTGATTTTGAATTTCTAAGGTTTCGTGGAATATCCTTAATGAAAGGCTTGGTAAACAATATTACAATGCAGATATTAGATAAAGTATTTAATTNGTTTCGTGGAATATCCTTAATGAAAGGCTTGGTAAACAATATTACAATGCAGATATTAGATAAAGTATTTAATTATTTTCAATATCTTATTCTTATGTTTGGTCTGATGGATTGATTTTTAAAGCGGAGAGGACATATGAGCAAGCTACTGAATTTTTAATAGAAATTCAGTGTCTATTCAGTGACACAAACTCCAATATGAATGAGGAATGGTTTGGAACCAAATGTGGCGGTGATTTGATTGACCACTACAATGGTCTACTTGCTCAACTTAGCAAATACTGTGTGATACTGTGTTACCTGAAAAGTGAAGCATTCGCTACCAGGGATGATGTGGCAAACATGCTTGGTCGTAAGATTTGTTATAGTAGTTAATGGGTTGACAGATCATTTACTAAATTGGAATTTTTTCCCATCAGTTTCACTGAATGATACAAATGTGTTTGCTCTCAATGCTCATGTTTACTTTGATGGTGTTCTGGGTATTTGCGATCCACTTGTTCGATTTGCAACTCTTGGTGTGGGACTCGGTGAGAAAGATTTATACCTTCATTTCACAAAAATTATGATAAAGTTTTAACACACAAGTTTTTTACAATTAACATTTAATTGTAGTAAATATTTTATGTAAAAAGTTATAACAGCGTAAAAGCTGGGGAATTTTTGTTAATAAGTTTCATTATTCAAAGANAAAGCTGGGGAATTTTTGTTAATAAGTTTCATTATTCAAAGATTAAAATTTCAGGAATTGATTTTCAAATCGTTGTGAGTACCATAAAACAATAAAAATTTCTTCTTTTTTTTTAGGTTTTTTCTCTCGACCAATCGTTGTTGGTGAATTTTTGAACAAGGTATTTCAGGGATTTGTATCTATTGAAAAGAAAGACGACAAATTACGTGGAAAAATGCGACATTTTGAGTAAGATCTATAACACACTAAATTTAAAATTATATGTGCATGAAATTTAAAAAAAATTTAATTACTTTATTACAGAGAAATTTTTTTTTTGAATGAAACAATTTTTATTTTTTTCAATGTAGATCTGAACTNATTAAAATTTCAGGAATTGATTTTCAAATCGTTGTGAGTACCATAAAACAATAAAAATTTCTTCTTTTTTTTTTAGGTTTTTTCTCTCGACCAATCGTTGTTGGTGAATTTTTGAACAAGGTATTTCAGGGATTTGTATCTATTGAAAAGAAAGATGACAAATTACGTGGAAAAATGCGACATTTTGAGTAAGATCTATAACACACTAAATTTAAAATTATATGTGCTTGAAATTTAAAAAAAAATTAATTACTTTATTACAGAGAAATTTTTTTTTTGAATGAAACAATTTTTATTTTTTTCAATGTAGATCTGAACTNTTAATTACTTTATTACAGAGAAATTTTTTTTTTGAATGAAACAATTTTTATTTTTTTCAATGTAGATCTGAACTAAGAAAACTTGAGCAAGTTATGTTTGAAGTGTCAGTTCGTAATCTTGTCAAACCGTCTTAAAATTCTATCTTTCTTGACAGGCAACGAAACTTCTTTCTAATGGAATGAATTAATTTTTTTTTGTACTAATTTAATTTGATATTATTTTCGTATTCCAAAAAAAAAAGACTAAATTTCCCTTAATGTCAGTAGAGCTCATGTACAGTTAACTCTCAGGGATAAATGAATTGAAATTAGGGTAAATCAATTTTACTGTCATTGTGAATCAATTTGTTAAATGAGAGAACGGATTAATCAATCAATCAACACTTAATACTTAAGATTTTTCTATTTTCTACGCTCTGTATCTGTTTGTTAACTTGGTTCATACTCAACACAAAATAAGGCTTTGAGTAATCGTAGATTGTTTTTAATTTTCAAGAAAGTCTCAAGACAAGATAAAATGAACTGGAGATAACTTTATCGTTACTAAAAAAAAAATTAATTTAACACTTTGCAGATGGAACCAGGGTTCGATTTATACCAGTAAAAACTAGTTTTTATCACCAGTGGTAAAAATTGGTAAATAACGGTAAAAAGTGGCAAATATCAGAAAATTGGTAAATTCTTTATCCATAGTATTTTTTTTTGCTATGTGTAATGTATTCAAGGTAAAACATGTTTAGATCGATAACTATCAGAAGTCTCCCTCAATGCTCTATAGCAAAATGTTAACTTTTGAAATTTTTCCTGACCCAGCCTATTCCTCACATCCGTTTGAATCATACCATATGTTGAGAAAATCGGTTCAATTGGAGCTGTTGTTGCCGGGCAATGGTACATCGGTACTATAAAGTTAACAAAACGAGTCAAGGCTTCGCTTCTGCCAGATATTAGCAGGAGAAGAGGTCTCCATCACAGTTTATCATCATAATTTACCATCTTAAATATAATGTTTCATAAACCGGCTACTAATTTNGGAGAAGAGGTCTCCATCACAGTTTATCATCATAATTTACCATCTTAAATATAATGTTTCATAAACCGGCTACTAATTTACGTAACTAAAACAGAACAAACGGACATTTCTATGGAGTTCTTATATCTGGACAAAGGTCCGGCTCAGCTCCCGCTATTTTACCACTTTTAGTTTTTACCACTCCAACATTTTCACCATAACGTTAAAAAATACTTTTTACCACTGGTATTTACCACCTGTTAAATACCATGTCGAACCCTGGATGGAACGATTCAGGCTTGTCGGGTTCTCCCTACTGAGGGTATTTTTTCTGCTGTTGCTCTTCTCATAGATACCTATCTACATTTGGGAATACGATGAATTAAAGTGTTTTTTTTTAGAGGTCGAGGTTGAATTAGTGTTATGTTTACTTAAGAACTTTGTAAATCATACTTGAAGCATCAGTAACGAGTAAGAATCTCGAAAGCACGATAAGTTATAAGAAAATCAGACTGCTGAAATGTTTTCAACTAGAAAACTACATATTGTGTTATTTGCTTACACAACATTTTGCATAAATACGATTTGTGGAGTTAAAGTTGGAAACTTGGAATACTTTGATTTGAGCTACTCAATGAGTGAAGAAACAATTTTCTATCCTGGACAGAAAGAATTTAAACTATTCAAAGATTACTTCGGATGGAATACGAATTACAATTATTGGTGAGTAATCATAACTTACTTACTTAAATATGTCATTTGATATATTTTTTATGGATTTTTATTATTTTATTTTAAATTTAGGTATACTGCCTTTTCATTTTGTATGGGAGAACATGGAGGGACACATTTGGATTCTCCATATCATTACTACAACAGTGGCTGGACTGTTGAGCAAATCCCACTAAAATATCTAATTGACGTGAAAGGCAGTATAATTAACATTGAAGACAAGGTCAACAATGCAAGTGATCCATCCGCATATCTTTTAACAGTTACGGATATTATCAATCATGAAGAAAAGTTTGGTAGAATTGATGAACTTGTCTTTGTATATACTGGATGGTCAAAACTATGGCCAAACAGATTAACATATCTCGGATGGGACAACCAAACAACAAATGAAGATGGGAGTGTGAATGTTAAATTAAATTTCCCAGGTGAATAATGATAAATTTATTATATATTATAATAATTTATTATATAAATACAAATTATTTTCTATTATTTTATGTAAGGTGTTTCCGAAGATGCAGCGAAATGGTTATTCAATGAACGCCAAATTCTTGGGATTGGAATTGACACTGCGTCAGTGGACCAAGGGAAATCTAAGGTTTACAATCTCAATAATTTCATATAAATAAACTTTTTTTTATCAAGTTTACTCATTGTTTTTTATTTGGTAATTAATAGACACTTTCAGCTCATGTTTTCTTAGCAAAAAATCAAGTTTATGTTTTGGAAAATGTGGCAAATTTACACTTGATTCTAAATAAGTCGTGCTCATTTTTCATTCTTCCGATGAAGATTGTTGGTGGAAGTGGTAAGTCATGTTCAGAAAACTATATAAAAACATTCACTTAATTTAGTTGGTATCATTTTTTTTTTGTAAAAAGGGTCACCCACTCGCATTCTGGCAAAGTGTCTTGTTTAGGAGATAGAGGAACGGATCAATGTCAACACACCGATGACTTAATACTAAACAAACACTGACAGGTTACATGAACGTATCATGTAAGCGTTGAATTGGAGTTGATTCATCATCCTTCATATTTAACAAGAAATAAAAACAATAGGCAGAAATATATTCTGGTTAATATTTGGTATAACACACTTTGGTTTATCAATGTTGATATGTTTATTTTACTTCATCGACATTCCCTCATGTTCTTTTACATAAAGATTGAATATGAGTTACCAGAAATTATTTGTTGAGACAATAATTTCTGGTAATTCATCAAGGACGACCAAATGCATAAAATTGCATAATCGTAATTAGCCCTGATCGTCTATTTCATATTCCTAGTGTCACCGAATCAAAAAAAATTATGACGATTGACACCAACTTTTCCCGCATAAAACGCATAAGTTGCATAATTTCAAAGTAGCGCATAATTTTTCGACAAAATTTGAAATTTTGCTGCTGTTAAGCAAATAATGTTATAAGTATTTAATGGATACAGTGTAATAATGCATTAAGGGACCATATCCCATTCCTTGACTTTGAGTTTATTCTTTCAATTCTTTGCTGCTGTTGTCAATTACCTTATTCCCTCGCCGATTACTCGCCCTCGCATATAACGCGCAGTTCGATACGCAAACAATTCAAATGCAAGTAATTGTTACATATTGAACTGATTCAAAAAACGCTTTCACAAATTTTATCAACATCTATCTCGAGTCCAGTGTGAATTGTTTAGAAATGAGAGTAGTTTATTGCAGAAACTAAGATTAAGGTACTGATGTGATAAATCAATAATCTTGACATGATTTCGGAATCATAAGGACAATGTACATGAGAAGTTAGGTATCCCAAACAAATGTTCCGAAATTACAATTTTCAAAAAATCGTAACTTCTTTTCTAAGTTGTCGCAGAGACTTGATTAAAAAATTCTACTTTCGCATAATCTTTCTGAAACTGTGAACACTATCACCAAAAAAAAATTTGGTTCATGGACTTCAATTGACAATAATTTATTTCACCGCGCTTTCTCTGGCAAAGAGGTCAAAAGTATCTTCTAGTGGTTCCAAAAATACTTGGGGAGTGTATCTACGGGTTTTCCTGTTCCATAATATAGTAGACTATAATTATAAATTGAATTTTAAAAATACTTTGGTCCACAATGTCAATGATTGACCCAAAGAATTTTTATGAACACCTAGATAAAGGTATTCCATCAATATTGACTAAAATTTTGATTAATATTCACTTAACATACTGTCCCCTCCAATACTTCGTCAGCCATAATCGAGCCGATAACCATGAAAGTTTTTTTCGTTGTTTGGAGGTAATTCCTATAGTAACCGTTTCAACTCATTCAATGAGACATTGGTTATGCCCACAAAATTCATCCGCCTGATCTCAGCTTTCTCATTATACTTCAAAATTAATTAATAACTTTTATAAAACTTTGGTAATGAGAGTATTATTATTAATCATTTAGAGTTTAAACACGCATCCTTTCCACATAGTAAATTTTTGATTGATTAGTTTGCTCTGTGGAGATATAAATGGGAAACTAGTTTATTCACTTTTTGTTTATTGTTTTCGCTTGATTTCTTTGCTCAGTCCTTTGACATATGAAAGACAAAAACGTGTAGATAAAGCCGCTTGAATTTACTAATCTTCAATTTGCATTTCTTTGGATCCAAGCTCCATCAAACAATGATTTTTTGCATTGTGAGATGGACCCTTGATCATCTTGGGAAAGATGATCAAGGGTCATGAAATTTGTATACGGACACTCGTAAATAATGGATACACTATCGCGTCTACCAAAAAATTTCATCAATTCAATAATTGTGCAAGAAGTTGCATGATTTAGTTAAAGCAATACAACGCCGGATTGTTAGTAACTTTAACACTTTGTTTTATAATTTGAAATTGCAGTATTAGTTCTTGAAAGCAACAAAGAATAATATTTGAAAACAAAACTATTTTAGAATTTGATTCCATGTATAAAAAATTACAAAGTAATCAAAAATTGTAATCATATTTGCCTTATATTATGATTACTGATTACAGATTACAGATTGTACTAATATATGATTATGATTACTCCAAAATGTAATCATAATCATGATTAGTAATCGATTACTCATTTTTGACTTTAATCATGTAATCAGTAATATGATTACATTTTTTTTGTAATCAAACCTGCTCTGAGAATAATCNTTTTACCTTGGAAGAGAGAGGATCAAATAAAGATCACTCCATCTTACCAACTTTGGGTTTATTTCGGAATAGGACCCATCGTTCCCATTGACCTTTTAGGTCAAAGAGAAGGGAACGATGGATCCTACAAATCAACACAGGGAAGAAGAACTAGAAATAGGCTGAGTAGATTAATTTTTTGCAGTGACTAGTTGTGGACTGAGGTAGAAAAATTTTATTGGCATAACTTTATTTACCAGTGATTTTCACTAAAAAAGTAATTATGTCAATCGCATTANGGTAGAAAAATTTTATTGGCATAACTTTATTTACCAGTGATTTTCACTAAAAAAGTAATTATGTCAATCGCATTAACAATACTTTTTATAGTGAAAGTTTATGCCAGGAGTTGTGTACTAAGCTTTAGAGTGAGAGAAATTTTGGATTAACGATAACAACTTGCTAATACATTACTGGACAATACATACAATAAAATTATAATGTAACAAATTGTTTGTATGCATCAATATTCCTAGTATTCTGTCTTTGTAGCGGTAATAATTACAACTACCAACACATAATTATAAGCGCCTTGTAACTAGGTACATAATAAGAAATGAATTTATAACCAATTAGATTGAATTCGTAAATTTCTAATTCATAAATTCTATTTTTTAAGATTTCGACAATTACAAATTTAGTAAGTCAGCTATAACTTTTAACAATATATAATCCAGTTTATCAAAACTAGTATTTAGTGTCTACAGATATACGCTATAGAATAGTGCTAGATATAGGTTGAATGATGTTGAATTTAATGTATAAAATATTGTTTTATTTAGTGTACAGATTTTCTTTAAGAGCTACATCTATGGAATGATTAGACATAACCATATAATTTCATACCAAAATATATAACGGATAATATATTATATTATCCTTTATATATGACCAAATTAGTCTTATATAGTTTTATAGTGGGATTAGACAAAGGCTGCAATTCTGCTCAATCTATAGTCTTATAAACGTGCTGCACACTAATTATTACATCTAATAATGTTAAATTTTGTCAAATTCTTTTTAATTTACTATTACAGATTAGTACAGTGCATCTATATATGAAATATCCCGTTTATTGGAATAATTGGTGACCAAAAAATGATCCATAAACCATAATTGTACATGATAGTGAGGCTACACATGAATCTGGTGGAAGACAAGAAACTATTCATTGTAACTGGACTTCACTGTAACCGTTCAGTGATTGTATCATCAGAATTATTTCTTTTCATAACACGCAAACTACAGATTAAATAAAAACAGTTTCATGTCTGAGTAATTATAAATTTACTAAGGAATTATATTAAGGAACTAGTATGTTATATTACTCAAAATCCTATACTTTTAGCAAAAGTGTAAACCATTGTGTGATGGCTGATATGACACTTTCCATTAGTACTATTTTTTCAATAAGGAATATTCGCACAAACTGTATTCTTCTATTTTGTGAAATTACATTTTATTTAATGAACTGACGAACATTAACATGGTTTTTCGGTTCATCGCTTATACTTAACTGTCGATTATTAATTTCATAGAAGAGTGGATGGCCAACAATTTTATTATTTAGTTTTATTTATGTAAGCACAAACATTAATTTTGAATTCAATTAATTTTGGTTGGCGTCCTCTACCTTGCTTCTCAGGCTATTATCACAGGTGACAATATTTTTGTAGCTATTTGAAGTCTTTGTTTTTACACATGATTTATGATTTCTTTGTACTAAAGAGTAATGTTCAAAAACTGAAATATTTTTTTAGTATCTTATTTTTTTAAAATAAATTGCTCTACCTAATATTGTATCGTTTTGACTAATTTATTATTAATATTTGAACTAAAATTAAAAAAATTGAAACACGGCAGACAGGCAGAGCAACTCTGCTATATATATAGCTATGTATAATACATAGCTAGACCAATTATCCTAGCTGTGATTCTTTTCTTATATCTCTCACACCGATAAGTTTTGTTTTGTTCAATAACAGCAAGTACTGTAAATCGGTTTCATATTATATATGTTCTAGTTTTAATGGTTTTCAAATAACTGTTATGCTCCAATCACACCAGAGCAAAAGTTGCGCAAAAAAGTTTGATGCAATTTCTTTTGCAAGAAGTTGTATGAAACTTTTGTTTCATTATTGATTACACTAGTAACCAAACCTATGAAATTCACTTATTCTCGCTTCCGCTCAACTTGCCTCAAATGATTTATATTTGAAAACCCTCCGCCTGGAATTCCACAAACATGATCTCTCCTGGATGAGCTCAATTAGGCGGAATTTTCAAAGAACATTGGTGTAAAACAGCACAAAGAAATTATTCTACTGATTCAAGTAATTTAGCAGAAAGTCCTCGAATGTTTCTCAAATTGATGTTTTTTCAAAATAAAACTTGTCCCGCATTAACTTGTTTTTTTTACGAGACGGGGCTTTTTGAATCAAAGTATTCAAAAGTTGTAAAGTTGCATGATTATTCTTGCGTATGATGAAGTTGTACAAGAGAAATTGTAAGAGTACATGTGCGATTCCACCAAAAATTTCAAAATTTCATTAAAACTTTCGCATGAAATTACATAGTGTAATTGGAGCATTAGTCTACGTGTGGTTTTACCGTTGAAATAGTTTACTCCGTTTTTGAGTAGTGTCGAAGTCGCTTACAAATTACTTCAGGCGTTTTTGTTATATTTGTATAAATTTAGTCTTTGCACTCATTTGGTCTCTCTTCGTTTTCGTTGGTCTTCTGGGCCCTTTTTTGTTTTCTCTNATAAATTTAGTCTTTGCACTCATTTGGTCTCTCTTCGTTTTCGTTGGTCTTCTGGGCCCTTTTTTGTTTTCTCGCTTTAATACAAACCGGTTTTGACATTATGGTTGGTAATGAATCATCATTAATTCATTACAACTAACTACGCTGGAATTGTTTTTACTTCAAATTGTATTGAACGAAAGCTTGATAGAATAAATGAAGTGAATAATACAGAAAACAACTCCCAGTTAGATGGAGAAATTTTTCATTTTACAATAACAATAATTTTTAATATCATTACCGGACAAGTTATTGAGTATAATTTATTGCGTTAATTATATTTCTATCAAGAATTGTAGTGTCCTAGGTATTTCTAGCGATGGCAATGACTACAACTGATATTTTATTGTAAGAGCCTAGCAAGTAAATAATAAATTAATTATCTATAGTCGAGGTGTGTTGAAACACGGAATTGTTATAAATTCTATTTATTAAATATGTAGATTATGATTTAGTTAATCAGTTATATCATTTAGGAATAAAGCACACTCGCCAATAGAGTTACTAAATGTAGGTAGAATTTGAATTTGAATTATGAAAAAAATTTTGTTTTCATTTCAAAGTTACCTGACTATATACTGAAACCTATCTATTGTCCGTGTGTATTGAAGTTACTTCTTTCAAATTAACTGACTAACATTCAACCAGTTTTTTATACTCATTCCAAATGTATAATTCCAAGTCATATTCCCCGTTAAGGTACTTTTTGTCNTTTTGTTTTCATTTCAAAGTTACCTGACTATATACTGAAACCTATCTATTGTCCGTGTGTATTGAAGTTACTTCTTTCAAATTAACTGACTAACATTCAACCAGTTTTTTATACTCATTCCAAATGTATAATTCCAAGTCANATAAATTTAGTCTTTGCACTCATTTGGTCTCTCTTCGTTTTCGTTGGTCTTCTGGGCCCTTTTTTGTTTTCTCTCTTTAATACAAACCGGTTTTGACATTATGGTTGGTAATGAATCATCATTAATTCATTACAACAACTAACTACGCTGGAATTGTTTTTACTTCAAATTGTATTGAACGAAAGCTTGATAGAATAAATGAAGTGAATAATACAGAAAACAACTCCCAGTTAGATGGAGAAATTTTTCATTTTACAATAACAATAATTTTTAATATCATTACCGGACAAGTTATTGAGTATAATTTATTGCGTTCATTATATTTCTATCAAGAATTGTTGTGTCCTAGGTATTTGTAGCGATGGCAATGACTACAACTGATATTTTATTGTAAGAGCCTAGCAAGTAAATAATAAATTAATTATCTATAGTCGAGGTGTGTTGAAACACGGAATTGTTATAAATTCTATTTATTAAATATGTAGATTATGATTTAGTTAATCAGTTACATCATTTCGGAATAAAGCACACTCGCCAATAGAGTTACTAAATGTAGGTAGAATTTGAATTTGAATTATGAAAAAAAATTTTGTTTTCATTTCAAAGTTACCTGACTATATACTGAAACCTATCTATTGTCCGTGTGTANATTTTGTTTTCATTTCAAAGTTACCTGACTATATACTGAAACCTATCTATTGTCCGTGTGTAATGAAGTTTACTTCTTTCAAATTAACTGACTAACATTCAACCAGTTTTTTATACTCATTCCAAATGTATAATTCCAAGTCANTTACTTCTTTCAAATTAACTGACTAACATTCAACCAGTTTTTTATACTCATTCCAAATGTATAATTCCAAGTCATATTCCCCGTTAAGGTACTTTTTGTCAACTGGATATTTTACAAATTGTTGTTTTTGACAATTTTGCACTTGTATCAAGCAGTGTTTAATCCTCGTTGTTATGCGAGTGTTGAGATTCTTCGTAGTATATACTTATTCTAAAGAAATGTTCTAAACCATAAAAGAAATTTTATTCTAACTGGTTTAAATCATTCAATATTAAGAATTTGCTTAACTGAGTCTGAAGTCTCACTCGAACTGGATTTTATTATAACCGAATTATCTAAAATCAAAAGACACATCTCTTGTCGGATACCTCGTTTCAATATACCCCTATGTACAATAAACGAATTCGACCGTAGATTAGAATTTTACAAATAATGCTATATAGAAAATGTTGTACCTACATCATAAAAGTTAGCTTGCTGCAATTGACCAGTGTTGGGAAATCGATTCGTTTCGATTCCATATCTTCCGGTTTCTAGACCCATCTGAGACTAGAATTTCTAGAAAATTAAACCTGATGATGCCAAAAATTAAAAAAACTGAACCTATAGGTTTACCAAAACTGGTCGAAACGATATTCCAAAAAATGGAAAAACCGAAAAGAGAAATGAAGCTGGATAGGTAAACTGAATCTATTATTGATCGGAAAAAGCGATTCGAATCAGAACATTTAAACTACTATAAACACTACAAAGAAACCAAATTGACCGACATGCTTGAAATTTTGATTAGGAATTGTTGATGTCTTAGCCCCTGAATATGTAGAAGTGAAAATTGCTGCATTATTGTCAGTAAAAAAAACTATATTCAACTTTTATAGAGACTTTTCAATCGATTCATCTGTTCTACGGTTGGTTTATGTTATGATTAGCAATCAAATTTTGTTGATGAATAGTCACAGAAAGCACCCCTTACATTTCAGAGGCATTCTCCCCCATTGGAATATGATTGAATTTAATTTGCAAAGAATTTTCTATAGTACTAAAGCTTGAACAATAAAAGGAGTGTAACCCATCATAGTCAATAGCATTATTAAGTTTTGAGCATAGGGGAATAAATTTTTTCAGTTTACTTGGTAAATATTTCCTTCACTACCAACTTGTGCACTGCAAATCACCATTTACTATGAATCCATCACAGTTTGAATTAGTAAACCACCAGAGAAACTATCTGAAGCAAACACTAAATTATTTAGAATCAGTATGCATCAAAGAAGTCATAACTTCAAGCGCAATTGAACATTGTCTTGCAATGACTCATATTCTCCAAAAAGAATTAGAAAGGACAATCCGCAAGATTTACGCGCTCATACCACCACAAGATCTTGAAACATGGCTTTTCGAACAAGAGATTTTAATCTCCAGGATTGCCACACTAACAAGTGAATTAAATAAGCTCAAACTACATACCATTTATGTACAGATTAATGAAGATAAAAATAAGATATTAAATATTCCACCAATGATAGTATCCGAAACCAAATCATCTGNTGTACAGATTAATGAAGATAAAAATAAGATATTAAATATTCCACCAATGATAGTATCCGAAACCAAATCATCTCAGTATTGTGCTTCTAAGGCACAAATTATACCTTCCAGTCGATTTACACCATATTCTACGAATAAATCTAACTACAATAAGAAAGGTGAGACTTACATGCTTACAAACATGCAGCAAACTGAGCGACATATCTCAACAATTTTTTCCANTGTACAGATTAATGAAGATAAAAATAAGATATTAAATATTCCACCAATGATAGTATCCGAAACCAAATCATCTGAGTATTGTGCTTCTAAGGCACAAATTATACCTTCCAGTCGATTTACACCATATTCTACGAATAAATCTAACTGCAATAAGAAAGGTGAGACTTACATGCTTACAAACATGCAGCAAACTGAGCGACATATCTCAACAATTTTTTCCANCAATAAGAAAGGTGAGACTTACATGCTTACAAACATGCAGCAAACTGAGCGACATATCTCAACAATTTTTTCCAAGTTTGTGAAACATGCGCCAGACAATGTCAACTTATTAGACGATTTAGAAATTCTTATTAGTGATACGAATGAGTGCAAAATTTCACTTGATAAATTAGCAAGACAAGAAGCCAAAAACCGTGATGTTATTATGTGCTTTCATCTTGCAAATAAACTACACAAATCACTTCGTTTGGAATGGGAAAGAACATTGCTACGGAGTTACAATAATCCTACCACTGAATCCCTGTTACAATTTATAGAAGCTAAGGTAAAAGCTCTGAAATGTTGAAACAAAATATGATGTTACGCCGTTTCAGATATTTAATCATCGATAATATTGTATTAAAAATTTCAATAATATTCCTCCTAAGTCCTTTCAATGTAATGTAGGGTCCGCAGAAATAAGTACACATGGAGAAAGTGTTCACTGCAAAAGGCATGTATGAAAAATTAGGGAGTTAAAACCATATATCTCACTCCATACTAACTCACATCTAACTTACTTCCTCGATGTGTACTTACTTATGCCNGAGTTAAAACCATATATCTCACTCCATACTAACTCACATCTAACTTACTTCCTCGATGTGTACTTACTTATGCCATTCCCTGTATTATATCACTAAACGAAAATGTTTATTGTACTAATTAATATCGAATTTTTGAATTATTCAAGAAACATGAGACTAAGTTTAATAATGTTAAGGAAATACATTNAGTTAAAACCATATATCTCACTCCATACTAACTCACATCTAACTTACTTCCTCGATGTGTACTTACTTATGCCCTTCCCTGTATTATATTACTAAACGAAAATGTTTATTATACTAATTAATATCGAATTTTTGAATTATTCAAGAAACATGAGACTAAGTTTAATAATGTTAAGGAAATACATTNTACTAATTAATATCGAATTTTTGAATTATTCAAGAAACATGAGACTAAGTTTAATAATGTTAAGGAAATACATTGTCATAATTTAATACGGACCTTGTGCCATTAATGGAATAATAAAGAACCAGTAAGATTGTCATTGGCAATTAAATCTTCTGTAGTTGTTATACGCTTAAGATAATTGTTACGTTAATTATTGACACACTCCTCAACGTAATAATTAAAGAATAAGAAAAAAGAATGTGTGATGGACTAACGTTTGAAAATGGAGATATAAGTATGAAACTACTCCCAACAAATCAAAATTTGAATTGTTACCGGCAGATTGATTATTTCAGTCGTACAGTTTGTTACAAGAAGTTAAGCATAATCAATATATAAAACTTTTTTGTAAAGTAAGAAATCAAACGACCCAAAATCTAATAGAAACTTTTAACCAACTTATTTAGTAAGAAATTTACCAAACGTCATTATTCGAAAGTGCCTGGTGTTTGAGAAACAGCGAAAACAAAAGCTGTTGGTGAAACTTGTTTTAAATGGTTAAGCGCAAGGACGATTTCATTAGAATTAACGAGCGTTAAACTTTAAACTGCTATGCATTCCATACAGCTATGGCCAAGTTATTCCGGGCCGTCTTTCTCCAACTTTCACCAAAATCGGTTCAAGGTATTAGATACACAATTATTACAAAAAATGAAAGTGAAGTTAGCTGACACATTTTAACAATTAATAGAAAAGGCGGTGGCGGCTATTTTCAATTTTTAATAATAATTTTTAATAATTTAATAATTATTAATAAATATATTTACATATAATTATATTTTTATAATATTATTATATTAATATATATAATATGCCTTATGTTATATATTATATATATATTTTATAATAATTTACATATATATAACATAATATATAATATACATTATATTATATATTTATTATTTTTAGTAATTATTATTATTATTATAAACAAAAAAAATTAATAATAATTATAAAAATAATTTTTTAATAATTTTTAATTAAAAATTTTTAATTTCAATTTTTCTTGTTGTTCTTCAACCACATGCCAACTTCACTCCCTACAACTTTTGGATTTCGCGTTATTTGATTTCTCAAATGTTTTTTTTGAGGAAGCAACTTTCTACGGCCCGGAATAACTTGGCCATAACTGTATATTCGCAATTAACTTGAACTGCTTTTGCTAAAATAGTTTGTACACCCTTTCATTCGTATACTTTAACAAAACATTAACAGCTAACGCTCCCAAAAATTCCCATGCCAAAAACCAAAACTACTGAAGTAATCAGTCCCCATGTACCCTTGAACTAACTAATGAGTGTAACCGTACAGTAATCCCAACTTAATAGTACAACAGACAGAAGTNCCCATGTACCCTTGAACTAACTAATGAGTGTAACCGTACAGTAATCCCAACTTAATAGTACAACAGACAGAAGCAACTTTTGTCAAATGATTTCTTGTAGCCATACCAATATAGTTGCAAGCCGAATGTCAAGATACCAACCCACACGCCTTCAGTATTTTGCATCCAAATTTGTTTTCATTTTATGGTATANCCCATGTACCCTTGAACTAACTAATGAGTGTAACCGTACAGTAATCCCAACTTAATAGTACAACAGACAGAAGTAACTTTTGTCAAATGATTTCTTGTAGCCATACCAATTTAGTTGTANCTTGTAGCCATACCAATATAGTTGCAAGCCGAATGTCAAGATACCAACCCACACGCCTTCAGTATTTTGCATCCAAATTTGTTTTCATTTTATGGTATATAGAAATTCAAAATTTCCTAAATTTGTTTTGAATTATCTATAGTTTCTCGTATTCTGAAGCGAATTAGTTAACTTCTCTGATGTGTGCAAATGTCCACGGTTCATTAAAAGTTTTTGCTAAAAATTTCAGAAAAGGAAAAAAATGTTGGCTAACTGAATTTACAAAAAACAATTTACTTTAATCAAAATTCTAATTTTCAAATGTATCAGTTTTCAAAGATGTTCACTGTATTTTGGAACTTCAATCAAATTCACCCAAAAGAGATGATTTGTTGATCAACACATTTTGTTTCTATCGTCTGTTGTATACTTTGCTTTCTTCGTGGTTTGCCACGAGAATTGTCATGGGGAAGAAGAGAGAATCAATATACTTTCTCAGAGTGTTGTCTGGTTGTTGTCGAAACAACAATTTTTAAGTAAAAATGTTGTATACTTTATTTAGTTGATGATTTGCCGTTGCGTTTTAAAAAGTTAAAAAAAAATTTTTTTTTAATTAAAAAAAAAATTATATTCCGTAAAATCAATTTTGATTGGTGAATTTCGAAACAAAGTGTGGAGTTGTATTGTAAAATTAATAATGAATCGAGACGAAAGAAAAATTGATCAACTTAGTTCGACTGGAAAACTGGATTTTTGATAAATCCAATCATAACTACAAGAATAACACGTTGAAGGAATCAACATGGACTGAAATTGGATTGGGTATTATCAGTGATGGTAATTTTAAAAATATTGAGACGGTGATGTTTGTAGATTATGCAAGCGTTAGGCTTGCATAATTAAACCTATTTTTGATCCTTTGTCTTTTGTTTCCGAGAAAAAAAGCCAACGGACTTTCGTCCGATTGGCTCTCCTTCACAATGTGGCTTTTGTCTTTGTTGTGTACAAAGATAAAAACCACATTGTGAAGGGATATTGGGGTCATTATGGATTTGACGTCCGGTTCGTCAAGTCTCTTTTTGGCTTGGAAGTCTCCAATTGTTGGAGAATTGTTAGTTTAGTTTAAAATTTATTGTTTTAATAAATTATTGGGACGTTAATTGCCCAGGGAAAACTTATTTGCAAAAATTGTAAGATTATTTCATAGTTTAGTAGGGTCAGAGGTCGTTAAGTATAGGTAGGTTAGGTCAGAAAGTGAATTTTGAGAGTTTGGTTCGGAAAAGAGAGAGTGAGGAGGAACCACGGACGGTGGTTTCCGGAGTTAGCATCATCATCCAGTCCGTCCGCACATCATTTGGAATCCAGGAGGATTCCAAATCGTCACAATATTATGAAATATTTGAATGAAAATAACAGTTAAACATACAGGTAAAACTGAAAAACCTATGGTGTAAACTTAGGACACACTATATGCAATTTCTTTGAAAGCTCAAAAAACCTAGTGGAAGCCAAGGATTTAGGAGGCAATAATTCAGGCATGAGAAGGCGTTGGCATTTCTAAAGGATGCACCTTAATTACAAGAGAGGTAAAGTAGAGTTCGTTAACTGGATAGTCATTTGAGTAATTTCTTTTTGATATTACAAAGAGCAATATCCAATTTGACTGGAATCTACTTTTGAAGAAACCAATGAAAATTCCGAACTAATAATCCCAGGACGATGGTAAAATTCGAAAGTTCATTCCTAATGAAATTTGAGAGTCACCGTAAGCCAAGTAACTTGAAACAATTTAAGTAATTACAAATTGAAGCTATTCATTAGTAATTTCAATTATTTGTTTAGTTTTGTTTATTACCGAAGCGCGATAGCCAATTTCTCAAGTGGTCATATTGGTCTGATATGCGTTTTGGCCCGAGCAATATCCAATTTGATGTATGTAAGCAATTCGTCGAAACTAGATTTATTTATTCTGTGAATTAAAATTTAAAATTTGAAGACATATCATAACAAATGAATTTTAAGTTACGATATTTCGTAATTTGCATGAATTACCTGAAATATTTATGATGATAATGAGCGTCAACTGCAAGTTCTTTGACCAGAAAACTTGATCCATGCACTTCACGATTTGAAATTAATGGCATAATATACATCGTTCGAGCTTTGCGCTTCAATTTATTTCTTATTCTATTTATTACAATTGCTTTAATTACGACTTCTGCCGTAACTTCCATTATACAACCTTTAACTCTTTAAATTTTAACCAAAAACAATAAACGGATTAAAAAATTTAAATATCAATTGTTTTGATTTCAAAATACAAACTATTTTTCCGAAAGTTGACACTGCTTCAACTTTTTCAGAAGACAACGATGACGGAACAAAACAAACATTTCTAAAAATTTCATTATATACTTCCTCCTAGCAATTCTCCTGGCAACGATTAGAGAAAGTAAAAAGAAAATCATCCGAAAACGAATGGAAAAAGCATACAGTGAGTCTATTTGAAACCTCCCATTAACAAAAAGTCGATACCATTGGCTAATTCCAATGTTTGTCTTTCCAACAGTGATGATCGGACATTATAATGTATCTATCTCCATTCTGTTTTTTCCTTTCCCTTCTGCTTGACTCAAAATCATACACATTTTAAACTTTACATTTTTTTTTGTAAATTAATTTTTATACAAAAATATCTTAACATTGCATAGGTAAGCAATTATTTATCACATGTTTTTTTTTTGAAAAAAAATTTATAGCCGAATTTCACTATAGTTACTCCAGATTTGTTTATTTTAGAAAATAACAAATTCCAAAAATGGGAGATTTCAAATAGACTCACTGTATATTGAAAAAATTACGTACGGAGTAAGCGATGTCGTAGCAACGACAACGAACAGATAAAGTATACAACAGGCGTATTTAATACTGAATTACCATGGTAAACTAGGGCTCAGGAAAAGCAAATTTGATTTAGTTGCGACCCAATTAAAATCTTGACCTGAAAAAGCTTTGGATCTGCTATCGAGGTATTCAATTACTAGTTGTATCAATTACGATTACTAATCATGATTATAATTACATTTTGGAGTAATCATAATCATAGATTAGTAATCTGTAATCTGTAATGATAATCTGTGCAAATATGATTGCATTGGAATTTTATTTTATAAGTGCTCTAACAGCAAAAGTCAAGAGAAGTCTAGAAATTAACAATAGAAATTCGTTGTGTTAGTATGAAACGATTTAGAATGATTTGTTTCAGTAAGAATGAAACAGGGAAAGGAATTCCTTTAATGACGTGATTTCTCGCATTGTTTTCGGTTGTTCATAAGAATAATTATGTAATCATGTAATATAATCAAACAATTTAAGATTTTGAGTACTTGATTGATTACATGTCCTGAAACCCGTAATCAAGCACAGTCGATTATAACATCAAGGGGTTTGATTGTAGATTACAGTTAAGTCATCTGTTATCAGTAAACATTAATCATGTAATCAAACCTGCTCTGGAGTTTAACGCCATATTCTAACTGGTGATTACATTTTCGGAATCAACTTGCTCTAACTGCCAACTTGTATTGTTGCTAATAACGACACAAATTATATCATTTATATGAACAGAAGTTTTACACCTGTCAATTAGAGGCAAATCCAATAAGCACTCCATGGAAGCTGTTGCTGTAGAGCGCATGCTCCCACATTTTAATAATTCTTTTGTTAAGTACCTTGTTAGGTATTGGGTCACTTCAGTACAGCAAAACTTCCATTTTCAAAATGGTTGAATGGAGGGGGAAGCTTTGTTCACTTCTCTGGAAAAACAATTTTCGTTAAATTGAATTGAATGGTGCATACGTGGAAGTAAATAATACGGAAGGGAAATCGCAGTTGTTGAATGGAGGGGGAATTTTGTTGACTTTTCTGAAAAAAATTTTTAGTTAAATTGAATTGAAGGGAGTAATGGTGCAACACGTGGAGTAAATAATAAGGAAAGCAAATCGTAGTTGAATGGAAGATCATGGAGAGTATGACCTTGCAATAACAATTTGCTAATAGCATGACCGCACACATCATAGTGTAAGCTTTACAGTGCAACTACAAATAACAAAGGCATTGGAAGAGACTTTTGTCCTATGCTCTTAGCTGGGGAAAGCAGTGCCTTTGAAATTGATGGTCAACAGCATTTTGACTGGAATTTTTTTTCAGGGAAACTATAAGCATTTTCAGAAAGACCATCGAAAAGCAGTGGAACACAGTAAAAAAAATCAAGACACTACGATCACTAAAACAAAAGTTATGATTTTTTGAAAATTGATATTTTTGGATGTTCTTTTGAAACGGCAATCTCTTAGTACATTGTCTAAAAATAACATCCAATAATTTCAATTTTCAAAAAATCATAACTTTCGTTTTAGTGATCTTAGAATCTCGAATTTTTTACTGTGTTCCACTACTTTTGGATGGTCTTTCTGAAACTGCAAATAGTTTACCTGAACTGAAAAAAATTTCAGTCAAAATGAGGTTGACCATCAATTTCAAAGGCACTGCTTTCCCCAGCAAAGGACGTAGGACAAAAGTTTCTTCCAATGCCTTTGTTATTTGTAGTAGCACTGTATTGCCTAAATATCTGTATCTATCAACATTACTTAGCATTCTATGTATTTTAGAGATGGTAGTTTCAACAAGCGATACATAGTTGTAAGCGTCTTGTAGCCAGCTACATGGTCAAAGCATACATTTACAACCCTGAGCATTTTCTCTTGCATAAGACAAAATGTGAGAGAAAGTAATCTTAGTGTTTTTTATTTTTAGTTGTAGAGTTGACAACAATTCTCTATCTTTTTAGTATACATATTAATACAGTGCGGCCATATATCATTCTTATGTTAACGCGAAATTCCTAATTGTACAATGGAACGCGGCTATATTGAAACCGAAGGGAGAAAACTTACCTTTCACTATAACCAGACTTCATTTCCCCAAAACCAAACTTGGTTGTAAGCAAAGCTAATTTTTTCAAACAATCGATATCATTTAGGGATTTACTGTGACCCTAAAGATCAAAGGAATTTACCGACGCACCTGAAGTTTGAGTTAAACTTTTTGATGTCTTCGCAAAAGTGCAATTCGCAACTCTGACTCTCTCAACATGAGCCAGCGTTAAGGGCATCAAAGCTCAAACAATAAATGCTCGATTACTCAATTATTTAACATTATAGCTACCCACGCCACTTTATGGATTCTTAGAGAGGTAATTCTTCGAGGATTTAATTTACATTGCGAGACAAGCAGTTGAATAGTAATTAAGCATGACTAACTTTTTATTGGAAAACAGTTGCTCTTATAGATATCTACATAGTTTGATATATGCGATCAGCATGGGACTGGAGAAAGGGCACGCTATCGTAGCCACCGCCATAAGATTGGGGAATGGGCACAACGTTCTTATTCACTCAACATGAGACTGCGTTTAGTCCATTATAAATAATAATGTGACAATGTTGTCATTGAAAAAAATTCACATTGAGAAGTGTCCTTAATGCGGTATCCAGGTGGCAGAGTAAAAACTCTGCCCTGAACACGGGATCATGTTGCTAGTGTCTCATTTTCATTTTTTAAATTATGTGAGGGTATTAGGGTTAATTGGTTTGTCCTAGTGAAATATAATCTCATAATGGGACTTCTGTCGGGTTTTATAATGCCCCTCTGGTGTACCGTTTGTTTCGGTTAAGACCTGCCACCAAAATTTTTTGATAAATTGCCGGCGATTCTGATGCTTATTTTGCAGAGCTATACTCCGCAGTTGCCATTTGATTCATTAGGCTTTGTAAACTATTTCACCCCTCTAGAGCCAAAGCTATAAAAGAGATGTTGGACATTGTTATGAGTAGTTATTAAGTGCTACATTAAATTGGATCTAGTTTCTCAGTTGCTATTACCAAAGGCATAGCCGACTTGTCTGCTACAAATTACTGGTTACTATGAAACTATCTGAATTTCAATTAGTAATCCGTCAGAGAGACTATCTGAAGCAAATGCTGAATTATTTAGAGTCAGTATGCAATAAAGGATTCATAGCTTCAAGCACAATTGAGCATTGTCTCACAATGACTCGTTATCTCCACAAAGAATTTGAAAGGACACACCAAAAAATTTACGCATTCATATCACTGAAAAGTCATGAAACATGGATTTTCGAACAAGCGATTCTAACTTCTAGGCTTGCTATACTGTCGGATGAATTAAATAAGCTAAAACTACGGAATGTAAACCTAAACGACACTGAAGTTAAAAATAATTTGTTAAATATTTCATTGCCATATATGTCTACAAATACTTCTTTTCAAAATGGTACTTCCACATATCCAATTGCTGCTTCAAGTCGATGTAGTCTATAGTGTTCGAAGAAATCTTGAAGTATTAAGGAAGGTGAGACACATGTATACAAATAACTCGCTACATGGCCGATAAAAAATACAATTTTTTCAATATGTTGAAACATGCGCCAGTTTGTCTCACTTATTAGTCGATTTAGAAACTTTTGTGTCACATGAAAGGTCAGCAAGATATGAAGCCAGGAACCGTAATGTTATTACGTGTTTCCGTCTTGCTAATAAACTAGACTTGCCACTCATCCATTTAGCCTAGAAAAAATTCTTCCATAATACTTGCAAGACTCATGCCGCTGAGCCGCTATTACAATATTACAAAGCTGGAGCAAACATTCTCAAATGTTGAAAAGCAGTGTGGTTAGTCATGGATTTCTCGTAAGTCTGCTCATTTATGATCCTCTCGCAAAGTTGCTTGCGAGAGGAGCGTAAGTCGGTAGTCTTGGGTTAGATAGCAATTTTTTTCGCAAGTAATAGAAGTTACGATAAAATCGCAAATTATAACCGGGGGAAATATAAAAAAGTGGAAACAAATTATCCCATTACATTTATTATTATATAATATTAATATATTATTAAGTTACTATTTCTGTAAGCTCAGCACCAAAACATTCAAAGAATTTGTCGCAGTTACTGGCGTTATCAGTTGTCACCGCTAGACGTTTTTCCAACAGATTGAACTGTTTAAGAACTGCTATAAATCAATTCGACAAATTTTTTCTTGAGAATATCTAAATCTAGAATCTCATGACGTACCTCCAGTTATCTTTATCAATATAACTAATTAGGCTTCTGTGAAATGGAATTTGTTTTTTAGAGGTCCAGCAGTCCATGATTGTTGAAATTTTACTACCAAAATAAATTAAAATTATTTTCTGCGTCGAATTGTTTGTCCAGTTATCATATTTACGTCTTGTTTGCAGTAAAGTAGTAGTTCATGTTAGAGTAGTTCTTCCTCAAGAACGTCATTTTCATGAAATTGATGTGGATTCAATTTTTCCTTTTATTTGAAATTTGTAGCTTTTGAAACAATAGTTGTTGCCAACAAGTACCACCACTTAATTAGTACATAAAATAATTTCTTCGTTTTGAATTTATTTAATATAAAGTTGACTAACATGTGCAATGTTGTGCTCACGAGCTTAAAATACCGCTAAATGAATATCGAAATACCGGTAGAGAAATTTAAATCTTCAAAATTTACAAATTTGAAATGTATTCAAATCACAGATTCAAAAGTAAAGTTCTTATTCGGGTAGTTCGATAACTAAAATGGGAATAATTGCAAGACTCGTAGTTGCACAATACGTTTCTATTCCGAAGATTTGTTTTTATATTTGACAAAACTTGTTGCCGGTAATTTGACAATAGTGTAGAGGTAATGTACTTGAAAGGAATGCATGCAAACTTTGTAGGTACTTACAAAGATATTGACGACTTTAAATTTGTAGTAAGTTTTAAATTTCATATGACAGTGCGATATTGATGTAGCGATATTGAATTTGGTTAAAAATTTAATTGTGTCCAACATGCACCAGTGCATGTACAATTTAACTTTTATTTGTTTGGGGTTTCGTGCTTTTCCTCCTGGTAGTTCGATATTGACCTAGCGGCAATGAATTTCAACAATGCTTAATAGTTGTTGGCCAATGTATCTCATCAACCCTTCGTGTTAGTCGATTTGTCAATTGTTAGTTTTTATCATTTACTAACTCGATATTGATGTAGCGGTAATGAATTCAAGAAAAACATTTGTATTTGTTCTGCCGTAGCGCCGATGCATTAGCCAAATTAGAAAAATTTGAATCTTTGAATTTTTAATTTGCAGCTCAACGTACCACAATATTGATGTAGCGGTATTTTAAGGTTGAATGCAAAGTTCTCAATTAGTTGTAATTTTGCTATTTGTTGATTTACAAAACACGTTAAACAGAAATTCACTCTAGTAAATGCAATTTTTTAATATAGACTTGGCAACATAGTTCTGATTTTCTTATCTTTCTTTTCATTCAACTTTTTCATTTACGTTTTTCTATATGGTGTCGCTGAATACAAATCCTGTTCTCGGTTTTTTCTTACTCTTCATGAATACTTTCACCACTTGCAAAGAAATTGATTCGTATTCAGCGACGACCTGTTGAAAATCGACACCGAAATTTATTAATTCCCATAAACCTTAATAGTAAATTGTTTTTTTTTTACCAAGAAATACTCACTTTTCAAAATTATTTGTGAGGCTAATTAGAAGGTTTTTAAAATTTTGAAACTGATAATCGTAATCAGGATGACTTGATCTTTCTGAAAATTTCAATTTTTTTGAAATAAAAAATGTTGATACTTTTGCGTTTGTCGTTTCTGACGAAGCAGTCATTACAATGACTCCGCTGCAGTGGTAAGGAAGGATTCATCCGTTTTCACAATAAATTTGACCAATAGTTTTTCAAAATTCTCTTGAATAAATTTCTACAAAATAACGTTAATAAAATAATAACACATCATGACATTCATTTTCAAAACACTATACTAAAATGTTACTTCTTTCGGTTTAAAATGCTTGAAGATTGGGTTGAATTCAGCTGTCTTTGCCACAGTCCAGAATAAATTTATGGTTCCTTCTCATATGTCTCCATAAGTTGAATATCCCTCTACTTGCTGCTCCACTAATTGTAGTACTAATATTGATGTGTGTAGTCGATTACAATCTGAGAAGATTTATTTTAATTTTACCAATTCTCTTACGAGCAATGATTACACTTATAAGACTTTCTGTGGGGCTATAAAGCAGTGTTTAATGGCTTCTCATTTAGACATTCGTCTATTTTCAATTTCTGATGACAATACACTCGAACTACTAGACTGGGATGGTGATTGTAAACTTAACCTAATTTGATTATCTTCAGGTATCACTATTTTCTCTATTGACAACTCGTCATCAGTGTTTGAGTACATTGTCAATTTGTAATAATTGCAAACATAACTGCAAACTTAATTAACTTTGAAAACCTTAAAAGTGAAAAGAAGTAATGTTTCGCCAGTTGAAACCAAAGCACGGCGGTTTGGGCTCCCTGCTCTTGTTCACTGGGGCTGTACTGCGAATAACAGAACACCACTGGGATGTAACGGTGAGGATTAGTGTGAGCACCTATAGTTGGACGGAAAGCATGATTTTCAAAACAGTGCCCGAGCAAAGCCCATGGAAATTTTTTGAAAACAGCCCGAGCTCGATCAGAGCCAAAGACAAAATTTCAAAAAGCCCGAGCAGAGCCAATGGAGCTGTTTAAAAATGCCCGAGAATAGCCCAAACCCAAACGCCGAGCTGTGGTTGAAACTAAAACACAAACAGGATTGCGTAATCCACAGAAGTAGTGTCAGCAGTGTCATTCTGCGCAATCCCAACTATTATTTTGCTCATCCCCTTTTCACACGAGGAGTCGACTCCGACTCCCAAATGAACATGAGTGACTTCGGAGTCGCCGACTCCGACTCCCAAAAACTTGGGAGTCAATTCCGGAGTCGGTGTGACTAATGACAGACTCCGTTCGGTTTCTTTGCACAGGATTCTAGATTCTCTATCCACATGAATGTTAGCTTTTGATTTGTTATAAGTAGCATAGATGTTGAGTTGACACGTTTCGCAATATTGCCATATTTTCATTCATAAGAGATTTAAGTGAGGCAACTGAAGGCTTCCCATTCGATTTATGCAACTAATGGCGGTTTAATTGTCAATCCTTAGCAAAGTATTTACATATTTTTTATCTGATGATAAGGAGCGAAGGGAAAAAAATGCCGCTAGCAGTTCTAAATAATTTAAGTTTGTTACCTTCGTCATGTGACCATATTTTTCTCATAGGTTGATTTTTGCAGTGACCATCGAAGTAATACGGCAATGACAATGTTCTCTGCACCAAACTATACATATTATAAATATACAGTGCGTGAGATTAACTACTGCCCGAGGTTACTCACACTACCCTACCCTTACTATTAAATTAATAAAAAAAAAGAAAAAAAAATTAAAAAACTTAAATTTCGATCCAGAATCCATTTTTTCTGAAAATTTCTGGAAGGGATGACTGCAGAAAAAAATTGACAACAAGAAGATTGAAAAATTGACAACAAGACACAATATTGCAGTGGAATTGAAAAAAAAAACCGAAGCAGCTACTCCTAAATATCATATATCCATAAACACTTCAAAAATTATTAACCTAGTTTTTTAAATTATTTTTTTTTAAATATTATATAAAAAGAAGTCGAAGTTAAATTGATTATGAACATTTATGTTCAGTACGGTGCATCAGGTTATCTGGTCTATTTATTAATAATCAGAAACCTTGAATTAATTGAATAACCTTAATTTAAAGTTACTTCTTGTCACTATTAATTTAATTATTTATTGATTTGTAAGATTGATTGATAGGTTGTTAGTTTGTTTCGATTGTCATTGTTTCCACTTACTTAAGAGAAAGCAACTTTCATTAGTATCCGTTTTTTGTAAACATGCTGTACAAATTGTGAACAGTTAGGATTTTCTGGCCATTGCGCTGTCAATCATTCCACCCATTTTATTCGCCCTATTCCAGCCTAAGTACCTAACGGACCTCCATCCCTTGGCAGAGCTATACCCAATTTGAACGTCACACGTGTGAAAGTTCATGACAACCGATTAGAGCGTTCGTGTGGAAAGAATTTAAAAAGGCGCTTCGCACTAGTCGTTCAACAACAATGCTGCCAAATTATATCGGAGAATATTTATACCGTGAAATATTCTTTCTGAAATTCCATCTCATCCACGTGATGTGGGTCTCCGATTCTTTAAATTTGTTGAAGATATTTGGCGTGCGTATCCTGGACCTCTTAGGCATGATATTAAAATTAACGGTTGCCAATGTGATGAGCGTTACCCCAAGCCTAAAACTAGAAACGAGTGATAACAAGTAGTAGAAAGTTTTGGATGGGACTCAAATAAAAAACCGTGATTTTACCTTTCAAACAACTTAACGTAGCTAGATGCGACCAAGCATAAAAAACATGCTTTGAATAATATGTCGAGTCATCCTGCTGGATGCGACCCAGCATAAAAAGCCCTTGGATGGGACCCAAGTAAAATATCGTGCGACTGATTGCAACACAGCATAAAACGCCCTTGGATGGGACCCAAGTAAAACATGGTGCAACTGGATGCAACCCAGTCTAAAAAGCCGTGGATTGAACCCAGGATAAAAACGCTAACTGGATGGTACCCAGTCAAAAAACCGAATTTTTAGGGCGGCACTCGGGAGGGTCTACATCCCCCGACCTGGGCAGACTTGTTCTGGCAGACGTCTCTAAAAAAGTATTTATGTACTGTTATTAATAATTCAGTTTGAAGTTACTCGCGTAGTTGAGTTGAGCAACTTCTGTAGATGTTGTTTTGCTGGTTACGAAGGAATATAAGTGCTCATTTTGACCTCTTACTTCGTGAAGTCACCACAGAGGAAACGTTTGTAAGTAAAATTTACTCGTGTTACTGGATTGAACAACTTTTGTTGAGTTCATATCGATCATGTAGGGCATGAAATAAATTTTGTACTTAGAAAAATTTCGAAATAGGGAATCTAATGTTAAAAACTTAGAAATTTTCACTGCTCCCCTTCGGTTAAATCCAAACATTCTTGACCTCAGAAGGTCACCACAGAGATAAATATTATGAATAGTCGCTCACTGAATGATTCTAGACAATATTTGTAGATGTTATTTGGTTGCTTACGAGGGTTTGCTATATCGATGCAAAAAAATTTTCAAAGTACATGACCCAAGACGTAGTGACCTCTTAAAGGTCACAGGAGAGAAAAATAGTAAAGAAAAGTTGTTCATCTGCTGATGCTAAACAACATTTATAGAAGTAATTTTAAATGTTTTTACAAGAGACCTGGCCCTTGACCTGAAGAGGTCACCAGAGAAAAATTTCATTAAGAAAAGTTGGTCACTCTAACATTCTAAGCAACATTTGGAGAGGTTATTTGGTCGCTCAAAAGGTAAGCACAGCACGGATAATATTGAAATATTTCTTTGCGCTCGGTTATTGGGTCAAATGTCATGGAATTAGTTAAATATATTTGTACCAAATTAACGTAGTCGTAAAGGAACCAATCGAAATTGCAAGAAAAATATATTGATTAAAAATATATATACGGTTGACCCGTGTGGCCCTGACATCAACAGCGGATAGTAGAATATTGAATATTGGCTGGTTATTGCGAAACATTATGCTTAGATATAACTTTCTGCAAAGTGCGTTTAAATTTTCCTAACTTATTTTCTGATTAATGTTTTATTTAATTAAATATATTAAATAATTTTTGAAATTTTTGATCAGTTCTGGCGACGCAACTCCGGAAAACTAATCCAAATCCTCAATAAATTTATTTTAAATTTTGACTTTCTCTGTTCAAATTCTACAATCAGACTTAATGAATTTTTTGGTTTCGGTTTAAGGTAATGGGGTGAAATGGAGTAGTAAGGGCGCATTGCACTCTGAGTATGAGCGCATAAAATAATTTTACTAAAATTTTTGCCGACGTGACTGGTATTGTTTACTGATTTAGAAATACTCACTGTAAACAATCTTTAATTCCGAGGTGGTTTATTCTTTGTTGAACCGGTACAATTATTATTCATTCATAATCTCAGTCATACAATCCATGTGGGGATCTCGTGTTCATAAACGGTCGAAATTCAGCAACACAAATGATTACTTTTTAACGATTAATGTTAGTGAAAACGAAACTTTGCTTTGGAACGATAGGGATAGTCAATTTCTGAGTGCTTCCTTTATCTAAAAAAATCAATTTTTTCAATCGTTAATCTAAAAACATTTTTGAATGGTTTAAAAATAGGTTTATTTTCCCTAACATTGTCATCGCACTACTATTTATGTCCAAGGAGTTGGTCATCTCACTAAGTAATTTAATTTATTAATTGTTGTGGATATATTTGACATCAATTATAATCAAAAATATTATTTATACAAAGTCATTGTTACACTTAAAAATTAGGAAATTCAAATTCTGCTGATCGTATTTAAATATTCAAATCCTATTCAAATCTAATTGTTTGGACCCGAATATCGTAATTTATTTTTTGAATGAATACAGTATTTACATGTTTGATGCCTGCCTTTCATATATTGGTACAGTAATAGATGGTTATACAGTAGACCCTCTCTTAATGCACATGGATCCCTCCACCCGACTTGAGCTTTTGCCGTGCAGTTTTACCGTAAACCGCCAAGATATTGGAAAGAAAACTTTTCCAAACTGTCAGTAATTGCTCTTTGTAAATAACTTTTGACATTCATTCTCATTATTTCAATTTGNTGATATAAGTCTTGCTAATGGCATTAACATGTTATGCGAATCTTGGGCACAGGTCAAGGAAAGTACCATTTCCCATTGTTTTAAAACTTGTGAAAAAGTTGATTAAAATAAATCGTACGTTTTCGTGAAACTTTACGGTATCACAAAANATTGTTTTAAAACTTGTGAAAAAGTTGATTAAAATAAATCGTACGTTTTCGTGAAACTTTACGGTATCACAAAACATAAGGGATACGGATACTATCATTGGGCCATAAGTGCATTAAGAGANTTACGGTATCACAAAACATAAGGGATACGGATACTATCATTGGGCCATAAGTGCATTAAGAGAGGGTCTACTATACAATTTTTTACTTTATAAGACCACAACCATGGATATAAGCCCTTTTTACCTCTGCAAAATGGTAGGTCTTATAATCTTCCACTAATATACCTGGAATTATCTGGACTAACTAATAAAGTAGTCATAAGTAATTGTATTTGGCAAATGTAATTTTCAAGAATAATTCTAGAGACGGCACACATTAAAATTTCTAGAATGCATTAGTCCAGAAAGAATTACCCCATACTTATTGAAGCTTTTGACATAAAAAATTAGTAGTTTTGTTCCATTTATTTTGGTGACAAAAAAATGGAAGACAAGATTGTTGTGGTGATGGAGAGCATACAGTCCAACTAGTATTTTTGGGACGACTGGAAGTTACTTTTGACCCATGCTATTTGCTGCAGAAAGGGGTGTTCCAAAAATTATTGCCAGTAAGACTCCTTAAAGCAATTTTTTTTAGATGATACTATTTACATGTTTTAGAAAGATTATGCGAAAGTAGAGAGCAGAATNTCCTTAAAGCAATTTTTTTTAGATGATACTATTTACATGTTTTAGAAAGATTATGCGAAAGTAGAGAGCAGAATTTTTTTAATCAAGTCTCTGTGACGTCTAGAAAAAAAGTTACGATTTTTTGAAAATTGTAATTTCGGAACATTCGTTTGGGACACCTAACTTCTCATGTACATTGTCCCAAAAAAATGTTCCGAAATTACAATTTTCAAAAAATCGTAACTTTTTTTCTAGACGTCACAGAGACTTGATTAAAAAAATTCTCCTCTCTACTTTCGCATAATCTTTCTAAAACATGTAAACAGTATCATCTAAAAAAATTTGCTTTAAGGAGTCTTACTGGCAATAATTTTTGGAGCACCCCTTTCTCCAGCAAATGGCATGGGTCAAAGGTAACTTCCATTCGTCCCAAAAATACTAGTTGGACTGTATATTAATAGATCCTTTTTTGAGCAAATAAAATATTATATTCATATTGATTTTTTCAAGTCTCATCTTTCANGTAACTTCCATTCGTCCCAAAAATACTAGTTGGACTGTATATTAATAGATCCTTTTTTGAGCAAATAAAATATTATATTCATATTGATTTTTTCAAGTCTCATCTTTCAGAAATTGAAAATTCATTAGATGGAAACTTGTTACAAGGTCAAAACTCATCTCGATATAAGTTGATAGAGAGTCACTTAAAAAGCTCATTCCAAATTCCTGATTTTAATCGTGCTTTAGTGTGTTTTCGGAGCAAACAGAAGCTGCCACTACAAGCCTAAGCCAAAATTACTAACTGCAACTAATATTTCGATATAATTTTGACATTGAATGTAAACATCAATTCACTTAAAGTTAGATGTTAAATTATTATTTAACATCTAAAATTGTTTGCCGGATTTAATTTCTGCATTGTCAGTGCAATGATCTAAATTTTGATGTCGAGTTACGATTCTATGTAGTTTTAGTGAGGATAAACCTTTCTCCAATGGCTCTTTATTTCTGACGGGTACTGTATAAAGACGACCAAATTATGAGATTTTTCACGTCAAATTATGGGCTAAATATTTCAGTTTATGCGATTTTATGCGCTGAAATTCAATTCACAAAACTAATTATAGAGGTCGTTCGCTGTGATATTTATTCACTGTTTTCCTGCTATCTCAACCTGAAAATTGAAAACCACTACAACCTTTGATGATATACAGGATTGACAACTTTCGGATCATCATATGATAGAATAACGAAGTACTAGTACCTTTCAAATACCGATTTAACGAAGCGTAACATTTTCAAAGAAACAATTTGTGTTCATAATTTGACAAGAGCATTCAGCGTTGCTCCACTCCAAAAACCAATTTTCTAAAATATTCTGTCAAATTAATCGTTGAAAATCCTCTTTCTAAGACTTACCACCGTACCGTATTGGCACCGTCTTACCACCGTAGTGGCACTGTATTACACGAAAATCAGTTCCGGGTGCTAATGGTTTCGCACTTATCATTTCTGTGATTCACATTGAAAAACGATAGAGTGAGATAGCAACCCTTCTAATCTGTCTAGAATTGTTTTTTGTATGATTTATATTAAATTGAAAATCGACCTAAAAATACGTTTTACCTTTATGTTTTTGCGTTCGGTGGGTTTCAAATAATTGTTTACGACTGGCTTATGTACTATTAAGGTGACGCCACACTTGTAGGCAACACGCGTTAACGTTTTTCCGCAGCACCAGACAACTTTTTTGTTGTGTGTTCACACATAAAGTGTTGTGAGTTCACACACAGAAAAAAAATTTGAGAGAAAGTTGCCTTTGCAGACAGAATCAACTTTTTGATGCGGCTAAGCTCCCTCCTTCCAAAAATCAACCAATCAAGAAGAAGCAACTTTTTCTGTTTCGAAAAGCAGCTTGGTCGGACGAAGCTGGAAAAAAAGTGATGCGCATTAGGTTTTTTACTGCCAAAAGAGAAGCAGCTCCCTAGTGTGAATGTGCAGTTTTCTGCTGCCTCCTCAAAAAAGTTGTGGCAACTTTTGGAAAGTTGTCACAGGGAGTTGTGGCAGGGAGTTGTCTCTATGTGTGATGCGCAACACGCAGTATTTTGTCTGCCGCGTCACAAAAGTTGTAGCAACTCATCTGGTGTGGCGTCACCTTTAGTCACAATAACTACAAAACTTCAATTTCTAAGCTTGAACATTAACTTGTAAACCCATTTAGCTGCTTATTACCTGAAATAACTTTTCTCCCCAGTTTACCACCGAGACTAAAATTTAAGGTCTACACACTGATACCCTGTATTCATCAAGTCGGCAGTTCTCCCAACCCCAAACATGCTTAACCATGGTCGGAGGTTTGGAAAAACTCTGACTCATTTAAAAAAATGCGGTAGATATGGTGCCGAGGATTGATGCGTTATTTATTACGCTGTATGCATTAACAGCAAAATTCCAACTTTCTCCCCGAAATTATGCAATATTATGCAAAATTATACACTATTTTGAAATTACGGAATTTATGCGAGACAAGTTGGTGTCAATCGTCATCAATGATGACGACCAAATTATGCGATTTTTTACGCCAAATTATGCGCTAAATATTTCAGTTTATGCGATTTTATGCGTTGAAATCGACTCAACAAAACTAGGTCTAAAGGGCGTTGAATGTGATATTTATTCGTTGTTTTCACGCTATCGCAACCTGACAACCTTAAAGTTGAAAACGTTTACACCATTGCGAGTAACAAAGTCGTACCTTTCAAATATAAATTTAACAAAGCGCAACATTTTCAAAAAAAAAATGTGTTCATAATTTGGCTAGAGCATTTAGTGTTGTTCCACTCCACTAATCTTTTTTTTTTATTGTCTGTCAAATTAATTGTTGAAAATCCCGTCCTACAACATGGTGATCCCAATGTTGTAATAATCACAGTCACGGTAACTATAAAACTGTGATTTTTAAGTTTGAACCGCTTAACTTGTAAACACATTTAGCCGCTTATTACCTGAAATAACTTTTCTCTCCAGTTTACCACCGAGACTAAAATTTATGATCTATACAGTGGTACTGCTAGATATGGTGCCGAGGATTGATGCGTTATTAATAATAACGCATGAATCCTCGGCATACAGCATAATAATTTATTATGCTGTATTCATTAAATAGTTGGGCATTATTTGGTTAACAACAGGAAAATTCCAGATTTTTCCCCAAAATTATGCAACATTGTGCAAAATTATGCAATATAGTGCAAAATTGTGCAATATTGTGCAATGTTATGAAAAATTATGCCCTACTTTGAAATTATCCAATTTATGCGTTTTATGCAGGACAAGTTGGTGTCTATCGTCATAATTGTTCTTGACACAGTGACACTAGAAATATGGAATAGACGACCAGGGTTAATTACGATTATGCGATTGTATGCAAATTATGCATTTGGTCGTCCTTGATCATCATTTTTCTTGATCCGGTGACACTAGAAATATGAAATAGACGACCAGGACTAATTACGATTATGCAATTTTATGCAAATTATGCAATTGGTTGTCCTCGTGTAAAACATTTATTACATCTTCAAAACTTCTTAGAGTTTATAATATTGTTAAGTTGTCGTGAAGCGTCATGTTTAGATGAAACTAGCTGCAAAAAACATACTGTAATTGGCTGTAAAATCTCTGACGTTGGCCACAACCTTTGGACAGTGTATCCTTATCATCCAGGGTATGAATCTCCGTTCCGTAAATTGAATTACCGAACGAAGCTTGAAACTTTTGAATATTGTTTAGCGCTTTCGGACGTCTGTTCGTTAACTGGTTTCAAATTTCTGATGTTTGAATATGCTGAGTTGTAGTGATTTATGGTTGCAAATGTAGTAAATAATTGCAGAAATTCTAAACTTTCGACAGCGTAATCTCGAAAGTAAAGTCAAACTCTCATTAAATTCATTTTAAATTTCTGATTTTCTAGTTTGGCTTTATCTGTCCAAGCTCTAACATTAGACTTGAATCAATGAATTACTTTGATTTCCNTAGTAAATAATTGCAGAAATTCTAAACTTTCGACAGCGTAATCTCGAAAGTAAAGTCAAACTCTCATTAAATTCATTTTAAATTTCTGATTTTCTAGTTTGGCTTTATCTGTCCAAGCTCTACATTAGACTTGAATCAATGAATTACTTTGATTTCATCACTTTGAAATGAAAGTGCGTAGTAAAAGGTCATTGAACTCTGCGATTGAGTAAATACAATTATTTTATGAAAATTTGGTCGACTTATGAGTGATATTATTTACTCATTCGAAAAAAAATTACTGTAGACACATTTCAATTCCGAGTTGGTTTATTATTAGCCAGAGCCATACAATTATTCTCATATAATGAGCTGTAAAATTAACCTTTTCTACAAATTAATTATTTCTATAAAATATTTGTCAACATTTTTACTACCGATTGAGTTTTAAGTCCCAAGCGTCTTTTCTGCGCAACGCGAAAAAGTTTGAAAAAATTAACCTCTTGGATTTTGAGTTGGACTAAAAACTAATTTGAACAACCATAATCTGATACATAGATGGGCACATAAATTAGGTAGTTGAATTTGAAATTGTTAAATTGTATTTGTATGAATTGCCATTTTATACATTTTTTTTACCCTGATTGACTTTCACTATAACCAACTGCTGGCTGAGACCCTTAAGGGTCATCCAAGGGTACAAAGTTCATTGAAACTTCTATTGCAGAATTAGAATTAAATTTGAATTATCCCGAGTTAAAATGAACTCATCTGTGCGAGTCCAAAAATTCAGTAAAATTTTTAAGATTCCTCCCTACCCAATAAAAATAATTCAATGGTGAGTAGTTGTTCAATATGGACTATCGCATGCGCAGTGGCCATGGTTATATGCACACTGAGCATTTAATTATGCCCATTCGACTATTGCATGCGCAGTGAGCAATTGTATAACCGCAGTGAGCATTTACATATGCGCAATAAGCGTTTACATATGTGAAGTAAACATTCATATATGCGCAGTGGGTCTTTATTTATGTGCAATGTACTTTTGTATGCGTAGTGGGTATTTATATATGCGAAATGAACTTTTGCATGCGCAATGGACATTTCCATATGCGCAGTGAGCATATATATATTCGCAATGGACTTCTGCATGCGCAGTAGGTATTAACATATGCGCAGTGAGCATTTATATAAAGGCGCTATTCGCATGCGAAAGTCAACTGCGCGTATGTAAATTTCCACTGCGCATGCGAAAGTCCATTGCGCATACATTAATTTCCACTGCGCATATATAAAGGCCCACTGCGCATGCGAAACTCCATTGCTCATAAGTTAATTCCCGCTGCGCATACATAAAGTCCTACTGCGCATACGAAACTCCATGACGAATATATAATTTCTCTCTGCGCATATTTCTGCCTTTTTTAATTTATTCAAGTTGAGTTAAAGAAAGGAAAACCTAAAGTAACTAATTGTACTCACAGTAATTCTCTAGTTGACCTTAAGTCCTCCTTACTTTAATTCAAATTTAATAAATTAACAAAACAAAAAATAATATCAAGTGAACTTAAGTCTGGCACAATCAAACACTGAATGAAAGAGTAGGATGGAAATTAAAAAATTATCCGTTTCCCGTAGCGGTTATTTTGGAGGGAACAACTCTGCGAGCGGGAAAATAAACAACAAGCAGCAGAGCAAAAGAATTTTTGTCTCACTCATGTTATTAATTCAAGGTCAGATTTGTTATTGTCCTCAAAGTTTCGCGTTGCGCAGAAAAGACGCTTGGGACTTAAAACTCANAGATTTGTTATTGTCCTCAAAGTTTCGCGTTGCGCAGAAAAGACGCTTGGGACTTAAAACTCAATCGGTATCATCCATCCGTATGGTTTTATTCTTTTAAATCCAAATTTGTCTCAAATTGAGACAAGTTTTACCTTTTGACGTTGACAAACCTAAGCGTTTTTTGGAAACCTGTCGTTGAATCAACTCCCGTCACATGTCCATGAGCGTCATCGCTTATATTAATCAACTCGTATGTCGTTGAAGGTGTAACTTGATAGTTAGGTTGAAAATGTGTTTGTTGTCTTATTCCGCTTGACGTTACTGTACCACAAGGAGATATCGGTACAGATATTGATGGCGATGTAGCAGGTCTGTAAATTGTGTTTGGGTTGAACACAAAACTTTGTTTTCGTTTGCGTTTAGTAGATTGTATAGACTCCTGTTGTATCTGATTGGATATTTGTGGTGAATATGTTATATTTTCAGAGGTATTACTGCCTCCTGACTCAACATACCCTGTTGGTATGGACGAATTTGTGTCGACTTGCATGTTTGTTGGTTGGTAGTAAAAGATTTGTCTTGTTTGATCAAACCATAGAGGAGTTGAAGCATTTGGCAATGCAGAACCTAGCATTTGCTGCGGTTGAATATCTATTTGGCTTGAATGAGTTTCATTTGGTTGTACAGATACAACAGGCGAAGTGGTGTTTATGAAATTATTCGTTTGATTATCTTGAGGGTAAGATCCCAAGACAATTGTTTGTTGAGTATTATCACTTAGCGTGTAATAATTGGTCGATGGAAACGTCGCTGGTATTTGTAAAGAACCTCCTTGGGGAAAATGATTTGTTGGTTGAACTCCATTTGTGTTCATCTGATGAACTAGATACGTTGGGCTNGGGAAAATGATTTGTTGGTTGAACTCCATTTGTGTTCATCTGATGAACTAGATACGTTGGGCTGAGGTTGTTTGATGTTTGTTGGACAGTGTATGTTTTCATTTGTTCAATTGCATTGACCGCTGGGCGTATACCTATGTTGTTTACTGGTTGTGTAGGATCGTACACTGTCGGTGTAACAATTTTCTGGTCATAAATTTTCTTTGTTATTGTGAAGGGATTACAATTCAAACAGAAGCGTACAATCACTGAATGTGGCTTGCATACTGACATTTTGCATTTCATGCAACAACTTTTTGTTGTTCTTTTGCAAACCGAACAGCTGTGACGCGACAAGTTAGTGACTTCTGTAGTAATATCAGATGCGCTGGTCTGATATCCCATCGGTTCTATGGATCGGTTCGTCATTGGAAAATAAGCAATTGGAGATTCGACTTTCATAAAAGGATCCATAAGGCCTTCAGAGAGCATTCTAAGAAAACTGAGACGATCAGTGTTTTTCTTGAAACTTTTCTGATGTATTTTCCAGATACTATAGGCATTGAGTGCACCGATGTCACACAGAGCATAGAATATTTTCATTGGCCATCTGACAAAAAAGAATATGAATTATTATTTATAAAACGGACTTGAGAAAATAAACAAAATGCCAAGTCCAAACTCCAATCAGGGACTAGGAGTTGTAAATTTGGTTAGTAGTGAGATCCGGTAGAGAGATGACAGGAAATTTATAATTATAAAGTACTGGACACAATTAAGTACGAACGAGAAACTACTTTTGACCCATGCTCTTTGCTGGAGAAAGTCCTTGGCTAAAATTATGTCCAGGTTTTTCTATACTAGGAAAAAATTTTTCGGTTCAAATGATATTTTTATATGAAAGAACATGAAACGGTAGGAAGGATGAATTTTTAATCAAGTCACGGGTTCAAAGGGTCAAAAGTTATCATTTATTGAAAATCAGTTGTTTTTTAATAATAATTAATAATTCTGAGACATGACAGTAATGGATAGGCGTCTCACAATTAAGCTCGAAAATTTTTATTTTCAATTAATCATATCTTGTCCTTTTGATGTTAACAACCTGATTTTTTTGTAACGTTTTTCTATTTTTTAATGTTCTTTCATATACAAATATCATTTGGACTGGAATGATTTTTCTAGCAAAAAGAAATTGTGGACATAATTGTAGCCGAGCACTTTCTCCAGCAAAGAGCACGGCACAAAGGTAACTTCTCACTAGGCCATAAATTTGTCAAAAATTTNTTGTAGCCGAGCACTTTCTCCAGCAAAGAGCACGGCACAAAGGTAACTTCTCACTAGGCCATAAATTTGTCAAATACTGCATAATGAACAAAACAACAATTTAAACACATATTCAGATGCATTTGTGACATTCTCAAGTGGGCATTGCGTAATGTGGATTTATCTAAAAAAAAATGGTAAAAAAGAAGAAAAGCGGACTTTTTGCGGAACCTCTTCAAATAAAATTGCGCTTCTAATGCATAAAGTTTTGTTTATACTCACAAAGTTATTTTTATTATACAGGGTGTTTTTAAATGAGGTAACGCTCTCAAAATTAATAACTGTTCAATGGGAGGACAAATCTATGTTCTTTTTAGCACATTTCAAAGCCCAAAGAATAAACGGAATTTTCACATAAGGTGGCAATTAATATGGTCAATCAACGATTTAAACGTTTTTTTAATTACAAAGATGTAAAAAAAAACTGGGGTGTGATGAGGCACTTCCGATGTGGAATCAAACCTTGTGATAAATTCAGCGCAAGTTTAATTTATAATGTATGTTGAAGTTGAATTCACCTTACTGAAATTGCATCATCGATTTAGATTGTTCTTNCAAGTTTAATTTATAATGTATGTTGAAGTTGAATTCACCTTACTGAAATTGCATCATCGATTTAGATTGTTCTTATTGTTTTTGAAATCTTTATGGTTAAATCCAATAATTTCTATTTTAAAAATAATTTTTTTTTTGTGTTTTCTTGCGTATCCTTACTCTTTGCAGATTGGCACAAAATTTGAAATTTATGTATTATCAATGACAGTTTCAACATCAAGTTACATAATATTGGTTGGGAACGTCGCGCGGTGTCCCGTTAAAAACATAAATATAATATATTGAAAAGTATTGGCACGGATGCCTCGACCTATCCGACGCGACCATCTACTTGCATCGGCATCTACATAAAAATTGAATCGGCAGACTTTGGTTAGAGTTTACTTTAAAATCGCTCAAATTCAATTAAAAATTAGCCTTTTGATTAGAAAACAATTAGCCGATTCATCAGCTGCGTTGGGGCATCGGACAATTTGCATTTTAGCCGCATCAGGGCAATAGTTTTGAAAAGAAAATTATGCAACTTTGTTGTTAATTGTTTTCTTTCCCTAAGAATTTAATTTGAAGAAAAGTGATCTTCGGAAGCGATCGAGAGATCTACAGCCAAATTCAATAAAAATTGATACAAAAAGCGACTGTGAACATAATTGTGGACTGCCTTAGATGCAGTACGCGACGTAAAATTCCGACGCGGAGTAGTATAAAGTGTGGGATTTAAATTTCAACGGTCAGGCAATGCCTAGTTAAGCTTTTTCTCAACCAAACTTCCGTCCCGAATTCCTCATAATTTTCNCAGGCAATGCCTAGTTAAGCTTTTTCTCAACCAAACTTCCGTCCCGAATTCCTCATAATTTTCTAACTAATTTGTGGTTGATGGTTGTTGAGGTGGTACACCAATTATTTAGAAAAGTTGACAAAAATATTAAGGACGAAGCTCCTCAAAATACCAATATACACTACCCCTGATTTGTGAGATTCAATATCGCCGATTCAACCCAAATCAAAATACCAAGACAAGTCTAATAATAATAAACTCTACTTACTCAACCTGCACTTGCTACATCAAAACGTAACCAAAAGGAAAGGTCAAGCGNCTAACTAATTTGTGGTTGATGGTTGTTGAGGTGGTACACCAATTATTTAGAAAAGTTGACAAAAATATTAAGGGCGAAGCTCCTCAAAATACCAATATACACTACCCCTGATTTGTGAGATTCAATATCGCCGATTCAACCCAAATCAAAATACCAAGACAAGCCTAATAATAATAAACTCTACTTACTCAACCTGCACTTGCTACATCAAAACGTAACCAAAAGGAAAGGTCAAGCGNCTAATAATAATAAACTCTACTTACTCAACCTGCACTTGCTACATCAAAACGTAACCAAAAGGAAAGGTCAAGCGAACGCAGGATGACATTGCTGGAAAGTTGGGCAATCATATGGATACGATTAACAGCGCATTGCTAGTGCCAAGTTTAGTGCAAAAAGTCGACCTATTCCTGAATTACTTTGGTGAAGTAATTTCAGCAATTCCAGTGAAAATGAAGCGCAATTGTGAGCGGATGCATTTGTCAATTGCCAATGCATACGTAGGCGATACTAAGGACGATTCGATTGTGCTCACCATTAATAAATCTTTGGATATTGTATTTACCTTTTAGTTTCACGCTGACATGAATTCTTTGCAATTGTATACTCTGACGTTTCGGATTCTCCTTTAGTTTTATTGTAGTCTAGAATCATTTGTGGCTTATACTTGATTTGAGTGGTTGTGTCAGTTGAATGAGGCTGGTTTGACAACAGTACAACGCTTCTATTCTTTCGCGGTACGTAGGAAACCTGGAAATAAAATAAATATTTCGTAAAAACATTTACCAATGTTACCAGCTGTGTAAGAATTCGAAGTCATAGTTAATCATTAAGCAAGAGTACCAACCGTCTGATATTTTTAGTGCGGATGACACACGTCTTTTTAAGAAACAGATGGGACTCATTTTTATTTCAGTCGCAATCGTAGTTGATGCTATGTGAAAGTAAGCGCGATTGAGTCTACGATTTCACATTCGTCTTTGTAACCACGATTCAGAATAATCGTCGTCGCGTTTGTAAAATTCGCTGTCGCAACTCTATATGCATATTCTTAATTCTTTTATTTTTCCTTCTTTTTATGTGTATGATACTTTTGGAAAAATAAGCTGATTTGTTTATTGAACCAGAATTGGAAATTGTCAATGCAAATGCTCATTACATCGCAAAAAGCTATGGAAATGCACGCGCGATTCCCTCATGATTTGCGGCGATACAGAGCGTTGAAAAATAACGTGTCGCTTCGATCTTAAATTACACTATCCAACCAGGTTGGCGGCTATGTTAACTTGTAATCTTTCTCAACATTTATCCTGCACTAACATCATCAAATCATTTATTTTCCAGTCATGGGTCCTATGCACAATCATTTCGTACAAGAAAATATAGGTTTCTGCACTCTTACAAGAATAATAAGATAACAAATTCGTTCGTTACCATTGATAAATCATTTTGGAAAGCAAATATTGACGATCCCTCTGCTCTTCCTCTCCCTTCTGTGAATACCGGGATGATGTCCATTCTGTTTTTGCTGAGGGTACCTAGAAGGTACATCTTCTGTTGCATAAGATCACTAGCCAATGCTTTCGAAGTGAAAATACTGTCAGTGGTGACACGTCGTGGTGTTCCAAAATAATTTTGCATCAGATCCAAAACTAGTTTTCTCCCATGTTCTGAATTTACTTTGACTCCATGTTTCCCTTCGTAAATGACTAGCCTCAAGACATACCCTGTTCTTGTATCGCGACATGCCCAAACTTTGTTTTCATATCTAAAGCAATATAAACAGGAATTGTGAATTTGTTTAAATGTCTAAACAATTGTCTACTCAACCTACAGCATCCTATTTGTCAACAATCAATTTCTATTCATTTTTGTCTCTTCGTATTACTGTCTTACCTTTCAGGTTTTGGTTTCATATAAGCTCGAAATTTATCTGCTCTTCTGTACTTCAAGGGAATTTCGTCTATCACAAGATTCTCATAGGGTTCCAAATAACACCCAATATTTCTGACAAATTGATCGAATATTTCTGAGACATACGACAATTTCTGTGGAATACGGCCTTGTGCACTAACCCTTTTTCGACTTAACTTCCTATCGAGGCGGAGAAACCGAGTGAGAAACTTAAAACGAGCTCTTCGCATTGTGGCTGCAATACATGGAATTCGAAACTTTCCATTCCAAGCTTCACGTACTGATAATTCTCTATAAAGTATAAGTATATTTTAGTATCAAACAAGTCAGAAAAATAATTAACATGTTCACGAAACAAAACGAGATATTGAAATGTAAAAGAGAATTTTAAATAATACTGCACAACAAGAATGACAAAAACAAACTAGAAGTTTGGCAATAAAAATTATACCAACTTGAATATCTTGTCCTAGAGTCTAAATTTCGGTATGGAAGTACCCATGTCAAAATTCACCTCTGACCTCCATAGGTCACAAAAGTTATGATTATAAGGACAGACAAACCTGTTCAATTATTCTCAAAATTTACAGGGAAATAGAAAACACATCAGTGAGTAATGTTTAAACTCGAACAATGCCAATACTTGCATTTGAAGGCTGATCTCCGATGACACTAGAAGAGTACAATTTGGTGTTCTACATTTAGAGATTCATATTTAAACATTGATCAACATTGTTGTGAATGANACTAGAAGAGTACAATTTGGTGTTCTACATTTAGAGATTCATATTTAAACATTGATCAACATTGTTGTGAATGGTTTCAAAATAATCAACATGTCATTTTTGACCTTGTGCCATTTTTTAACATTCAGTGGTTTCATAAGGACACAAGACACGACTTAGGGACATAAAACTTGTTGCATTTGGTTCAAAGCTATTGGATGCACATTTGAATCAAATATGCTCGACCGAATCAAGTGTCATGTAGCGTGGCATTAGGATATTCAATTTTTACAACCAATCGCACTGTTTATAGCAGTATTACACTAACGANACTAGAAGAGTACAATTTGGTGTTCTACATTTAGAGATTCATATTTAAACATTGATCAACATTGTTGTGAATGATTTCAAAATAATCAACATGTCATTTTTGACCTTGTGCCATTTTTTAACATTCAGTGGTTTCATAATGACACAAGACACGACTTAGGGACATAAAACTTGTTGTATTTGGTTCAAAGCTATTGGATGCACATTTGAATCAAATATGCTCGACCGAATCAAGCGTCATGTAGCGTGGCATTAGGATATTCAATTTTTACAACCAATCGCACTGTTTATAGCAGTATTACACTAACGANGTCATGTAGCGTGGCATTAGGATATTCAATTTTTACAACCAATCGCACTGTTTATAGCAGTATTACACTAACGATACTCATCTAGTCAGTAATCCGTTTTGAAAAGAAATACAATAGAAATGTGCTTACGATTTTTCATTTAGTCCAAAGTACAGTATGATTCCAATGTAGGCATAAATTTCTTGTGATGTCGTCTTGTCAGCGGAAATAGGCAAATCTTGATTTTTTCTTTTACAAGGCGACATATCTTGAGATTTGACACTTTCTGCAAATGTGTTTGTGTATTTGACAATGAGATCCACTAATTCTGGAGAGACCATAAGCTTGAAAAGTTCTACAGGCGTCAAGTTTGGATCAGCAGCTTTTCCAAGGAGTTTTCCATCTTGAAAACTGTTACATTCCATGGAATTAGTTTTTGGAGGTTCAAGCGTTGTCCAAATCGTTTTGTCTTTTGCGATATACTCTCTGATATCTAAAATACATTTAGCGTTATCACATGTGTTTGGTCTTATCCTTGTCTCCGTTGACATATATAGATGAGGACTTACGTCGACTTATTTTATCAATATCAATTTTACTCTCATCTTCTGAGCTGGATAAACTAGAAATAGCTTCCAAAATCGGCTCATTTTCTGATTCCGAGAGTGATTCCATCATTTCGTCAGAGTCATAGATGCACTTACCTAATACAACAATGGAGAAATATTTAGAGTTAAAAAATAAAATTTTCGATTAATTTAAATTATTGAATGTTTCTCAATATGAAAAGCCTTCGTTATAGATGTAGTGATGAAAATGCTTTTAGTGGCCATGTCGGAAAATACTCGAGATGGTCTTCGACTCCTGACATCGATTTCTGAGAATGTTCAACGATCCTGCGGTTTCAATCCCTAATGCTAGGTTTCGATAACTTTTTTTTTTGCGATGCGACGCGACACGATTTTGCTGATTTTGATACAAAAATCTACTACTTTTGCATTTCCATTGGTTTGCGATGAGGAGCGACAGGAGTAAATGTCATACAAATATGTAAATAAAAAATTAATTTGCCATGCAAATTTTGGAATTTCAGTTTCAAGTTTGTGTTATTCTTGCAATTTGTTGTGCGAGTAACAAAAAACAAATTACGCTGAAGAATGGCAGAGTGCAACCTCTGAAAGGAAATATCAATAAAACAGTTTTAGAACGGTACAATTGAATTCTCAAATATCTCATACGTAGGTGATACATTCTTTTTTCAAATCCCATCAATTATTATTCAATTTTCATTTGAAATTACAAAAAATCGGTGCAACATGTCTTATACTTTGCAATGCCCAATTTTTTTTTTGAGAAAAACGTAGCAACAAATTTGGGCTTTAGATAGTTGTAGTTTTGATATTTAAANAAAAACGTAGCAACAAATTTGGGCTTTAGATAGTTGTAGTTTTGATATTTAAAAATTTTCACTTTTCTCATCTGCCAGAACATAAACCAACCTACTTTCTCTGTTTAAATATGCCGGCAGATTGCATCCCCTTATTGGGTCAATAATATCAATGTAAAAAGAAGATTAGAATAAAAATCCCAAGCCCCTCCTAAAAAATCCCAATTGTGAAAGGTATCAGCGCAAATTTCGTACAATTGATACTCTACTCCAGGTGAAACCAGGGAACAATTGAAACAATAACCATAAGCAAACCCGCCTAACGAGGACATTAGAAAAATAAGGGGAAGATGCAAACTGTTTACTCTATCATTAAAGTTTAAACACCTTAGGGGTCTACCAATAGCGTGCGTGGATTTGCGTGAGATTGTGTAAGGTTCCTCTTTTACGTGAAATTGTGTTTGCGTAAAAACTGATGAGAGATTTTACGAAATTGTTTCCTCTCTCATTGATTTAAGTAAGGTACTCAGCTAGCCATTCGGCAGCCGAATCGACCTAGCGGACAAGAAATTCCGTTTCTGCTCCTCTTTTCGCTCAACTAGTACTCACCTACCTAATTTTCTGCTGCGGAATTTCTGCCAGACTCATTCGGCAGCAGAAAAAGACCTTATTTTTCTTCTCCGCTCCAGGAAGGTCGAAGGACCTTCCTGAGCCGAATTCTCGAGCGGAATTTGCTTCTGCGCATGGGCATTTGAGCATTCTCATGTCACAATCTCAAACATCCTTGGCTTGAGCGAGGGAACTTTTAAACTTTTATTGTTATTATTTAAATTTAACTCAGCGGAAAAAAATTAACTGAGTTACTACCAAAGCGGAAAGTGGAGCAGAATCACAATTCTTCTCCCATTCTTCTCCGCTTTGGTTGGGAAGAAATTCTGCTTGGAAGAAAAATTCTGCCGCAGAATTTATTCCAGAAGAAAAAACAGAGCTGCGTACAGGCCATTAGAGTCTAAGCCCATCCCACTTGAGTGAGATTGTGTAAAAGAGGAACCTTACACAATCTCACGCAAATCCACTCACGCTATTGGTAGACCCTNCGTACAGGCCATTAGAGTCTAAGCCCATCCCACTTGAGTGAGATTGTGTAAAAGAGGAACCTTACACAATCTCATGCAAATCCACTCACGCTATTGGTAGACCTTTAGTGTCAATTTCATTAGAAGCATTGAGTATTCATAATTTTTTTAAATCAATAAGAGCATTACTTTTCTCATTATTTTCAAAATTTTCTTCATCCTCTAATTCAGAATCCTCAGAATCAATCCTTCTATCTTTTTTTGTATTCAGTGGACTTGATTGAACGTGAAAACTTTTCAAATGTTTTTCCAATTCCTTTGGATCGGGAAATCTTGTTGTGCAGATTGAACATGAACTTTCTGAAAAAAAAAGATGACATGATTGATATGGTATCTGGGGTGGAACAATTAAATGCAACATGACCTGTACCTGCTTTAAAAATATCAAGTTTTTTCTCTTCCCGTTTGACTCGATTTCCGCATAATGCACATGTCAGTATGATTTTAGAGTCTGTCGCTCCACAAACACAGCGTTGTTCCGTTACGTTGTGGTATGACGTTTGAATTGATGATGAGTGAGTGTGTTTCGGTGCAACTGGTAGTGAATTCCTAATTCCAGATTTCATTTTAGGTATCATCAGTCTTGGTTTCTTACTGCTCATAAAGTAATAAATATAACGTCATCGAGAAAGATAATATCCAGGTTCGTAAATTTTTTACTTTTTCATTAATTATGAAAAAAAAAATTTTTTTTTTACTTCAACTGTAAACAACTGGTTCCACCGATCTTTTACTATCGTAAATTTTTAGGTAGTAATTCTTCAGAAATGACTAAGAAAGGGATGCACAGACTTAAATTTTTTCTAAGAATTCTGAAAGTTAGCATTGTTTGTACAATTTTTGCACCTGTGCCAATCTGTCTTGAATAAGGTAGCAACTAGATAGTGTTCTCCATTCCTCTGATTCCGCATGACTCCGACTTCAGAGTTGCTCTGATATTCTCTAGTCGGAGTCAGTGACTCCAGAGTGAAAGCTCATCGCTTCAGAGTCGACTCCGGACTCACGGAGTTGACTCCAGAGATTTTCTTATGGTGAACATTGATTTATTTTGTTCTAGCTTTGTTATAACTCAATATACTATTTTATACTAAATAACATCCCAAAGTTTAAAATTTTTTAGCCTCCTCCATTATGTTCTCAATCGCAATCTCGGTCATAATAAAGGTTCCATAACCCAATCTAAGGCATGAGAAAGCGGTAAGCTACCGCAAAGTTGAATGCCATTGCACTTAACGTTACCATAATGAGTCAAATAATAGACCACATATGTGCGTTCAAATAAGAAGGCGAAATTTTTGAAAAATCATTTTGCGGAAAATGAAAAATTGAGTATATGTCAAAATTTTACATACATTATGAACTGCTCAAGTTCCTGAAAATCGTTTCTACCAAAGTTTTGTTAACTCTTCTTAACTTAAAAAGTGTCACAAGACACTTGTGGGATTTTTAAAAACGCTAGTGCCGAATTTTCCCNTTGTTAACTCTTCTTAACTTAAAAAGTGTCACAAGACTCTAATTTGTGGGATTTTTAAAAACGCTAGTGCCGAAATATCGNAAGGGTAAAAAACCAATTTCGAACGGTTTGTGCCTTGTTATGTGGCTTAATTACATTTATTTTAACATTATGAACTCCCAAAATGATTTTTTTAACCCAACCCTGACCCTACGCCTGATTATAAATATCCTACATAATACAGAAATTACTGAAATACAGTAAACTTCTGTTATAATATCCACGTTTGAGAGCCGAAAAATTGGATTTTAAAAGCATCTCGTCTGATAAAACGAGTTCATCCCATGCTAAATGCATTATGTTCGGTCCAAACAGACAAAAATTATTCAGTTCCAACAAACGATTTGGTTTGGTTTCTTGTCACTGACAACTTGACTAATGCTAAGGCGCTCGCTCGACAAATGTCCATTCTTCAAACGATATGAAAATATTTCCACANCCCTACGCCTGATTATAAATATCCTACATAATACAGAAATTACTGAAATACAGTAAACTTCTGTTATAATATCAACGTTTGAGAGCCGAAAAATTGGATTTTAAAACCATCTCGTCTGATAAAACGAGTTCCTCCCATGCTAAATGCATTATGTTCGGTCCAAACAGACAAAAAATATTCAGTTCCAACAAACGATTTGGTTTGGTTTCTTGTCATTGACAACTTGACTAATGCTAAGGCGCTCGCTCGACAAATGTCCATTCTTCAAACGATATGAAAATATTTCCACAGAAAGTAATGTAAGGGCATGGATTAGGGAAAATTATGTCCCCTAAGCAAGTTTGTCTTAGGTTTTAGCTAATTTTTTTTTACAAAAATTTTACCGAGATCTCACAAAGAAATTTTTTCTGGTCATACAACATGTTGGACAGATTTAAAAATTTCCTGCAAATTATAAGAGAAAGTAATCAATCGTAAGCAAATGTCCGCCGCGCCGAGTTCAGAATTCGAAAATTGACAACAGACTTTAGGCGACACATTGTTACCAAAATGCTAAATTTAGTTTAGACTACACTTCAACAATAAAAAAGTTAAAGGAGGGCTTCCGGTAGAAGCAGTGTTACCAGATTTTTTTAAGGTGATTAACAAAACGCTCATGAATAAATGGAAATGTACATTAATTTATATTTTAAGAATTAATTCAATAAAAAATAGTAATAAGTAAGGAGTAGAGTCATAGTAAGGAGTAAAGTAATAAAGTAAGTAGTGAGGTAAGTAAAGTAAAATAATAATAAATACATTGTTGTCTAGATTTCTGCACACGGGTCGCACAAAATAGTTTTGAGCTGATGGGTTTTACAAATAAATTGGGAACAATTTGAACATTGTGTGCGAGATGTAATTTTGCAGACATAGCAACTTCTTTTTTTTGGAGTGGTTGAATCAGTGGGAGAAGGAATTTGTTTTGGCTGAGTTACACCCATCACCTCTAGTGCGTGTTTTGTGTAGTCCTTCAAGTAATTTTCGGTCGCTCGTCTTTCCATTTGAGCTCGAATCAATTGACATGAAAGAACTTTAAGAAAGTTTCTCCTCACGGATTTCGGCCTTTGGCTTGGGGCGATGTTGTGGTAGCGCCAAATAATAAAAGCGTTCAGAGCAATAATATTCAAGCTGTGAAAAAAGAGTTTTGTTGGCCACCGTCGAGTGACCTTTTGGCATGTGTACGTTTCGCACATTTGGTCTGCTGTGTCCACTTCGCCCTTTGTAGCATTGTAGTCTACAAAAATTTTGGGCTTCTTTTCCCCTGTGGCACTAACGGCCGCATCATGATGCATAGAGCTAAAAAGTAAGGATAAAAAAAATTTTTTTTTGACAAGCTTTCGTTTTGCGAAGTGACCAAGAAATGTTGCCAAGTTATTTACTTAGAAAAGACAACTTACCTTAGAAAAAGGATTGGTTTCTTGTGTTTATTGAGATAGGATACAATTGTAACGTTGTTAGAAAATCCAAACGTCGATGAAAATTTTTCTTTCCCAGCAGTATCCAATAATGCGTTTGGAACTTCCATTTTCGACTTACGTAATGTTCCAATATACGTTAAATTTTGATCTAAAAGTGCCATGACTAGCTCCTTACTAGTAAAAAAGTTGTCTGCCGTAATATTGCGGCTACTCCCAAAATAAGGGTCAACTAACTGAAGAACAATCTGCTTTCCTTGCTCTATCCCCGCCTGGTTGTCAACTTTTCCCTCGTAAAGCTGCATTCGAAGAACATAACCAGAGTGACTGTCGACTGCAACCCACATTTTTAGACCGTGTTTGTTTCGCTTATTTTTCATGTACACACGAAAAATGCAGCGGCCTCGGAATGGCACAAACATCTCATCCACATACAAGTTAACTGCGGGTTCGTAGAGGGCTTCAATGTTCGGGAGAATCGCATTGAAGTATTGTGAGATTGGAGCGGTTCGTGGCACAAATTCTCCGTTCTTTTTAGCCGTTCTTCTCTGCAAAACGTCGTCAAAACGAAGGTATTTGGATATTTCTAAAAATCTTGTCCTACTCAATGTTGCCAAAAATTGTGGATGAAAATTATCTTTCTCTGTCGACCAGAACTCGGTGTGCGGTTGGTTTAAGGTTGTGTTACGTCCGGCAAGTAACAAGAGTCCAACGAAAGCATAAAACTCTGTTTCGTCTATATTTTTCCATGAGTTCTTTGCTTGTTTTCCTAAAACCAAAAGCACAACTGTTGGTAGAGCTGGGAAAGTGAAGCGAGCCCAGTTCTGCACAGCGAGCCCAGTTCTGCAAAGCGAGTGCACCGAGCTCAGTTTTAGGGTATTAGTTGGCACCATGAAAGAAAACCTAACCTTCAAACTAGAGATGCCCCGAGTACTCGGCAATACTCGGCCTCGTTGCCGAGTACTCGTACTCGGCAATATTCGAAAATGGTACTCGTCCACTACTCGGCCAACTGCACCGAGTATTTCTAAAACTTTTTGAAAGTAAAAACTAAACTCACTAGGAAATTCTACAGCATTTTTTAATTAGAATATATGCCAAGAATATATTTTATACTTTTTTGAAGTAAATTTTACAATTTACTGAAAAAATTCAGTCCAATTCAGTTCAGTACTATTACTTTCCAGTAGTTTTCCAGTTCACTTCAGTTAAATTCAGTACTTCATTACTTTCAAAATATTCCCAGTACAGTTCAGCCAGTATTTCACTATTTTCTAATCACTTCCAGTTTAGTTCAATATTTTTCATTTCAGTTCAATTTTACCAGGGTTCGCCCGTTAGCGCTAAATTCAACTTGCTTAGCGCTAAATAGCAGTTTTAGCGAAAATAGCGCGAAATAGTGCTAAATAGTGCAAAATAGTACTAATTAGAAAGTTTTTTGAAATTTTTATGTCCCACAATTGCCAATAATCAGTTTGATAACAAAGTTTAAGTTAATTACCTGAATTGGCTTTCCTATATTTTAAATTTTTAAATTTTTAAAGTTTTCAATTTCTTTACTACACAGAGGTGACCAATAACAACTGACAGAATACCCCACACTCCTACCCCCCACCCTCTATACCTTCTTCTCTAACTTCCATGAATGAGCACTGGATTAGTTTACATTGTATGCAAAAAAAAAACAAGTTCCTCGACTCTTGATTAACTTTTTTTTAAATCATATTCCGTGCCAAATGTTTCAAAAATTTTTAATTTAGCAGGGTGCTATTTAGCAGCATCGGTCCATAGCGCTAAATAGCAATAAATAGCGCTATGCTAAATTTGCTATATACTTCTAAGGACGAACACTGAGTTTCACCTATTATTGAAATCCTTTCCAGTTCAGTTCAGATCAGTCCAAAACTAGAAAGCACTGAACTGAAATGAATTCCCAACACAAACTGTAGTGTTCTTTAAATTAAAAATCAGCGGGTGTGCAGCGGCATCAAATTTGAGATAAGAAAATGTCGCTTAAACGTCACAGATTTACTGTACAGGTTGAGCCGCATCGAATGACACTCCATATGCTTAGAAAGCCGAGTACTCGGCCCAGTACTCACTACAGCTATCTCCAATACACCGAGTACTCGTACGCGGCAATTGGTCGAGTACTGCTACTCGGGGCATCTATACTCCAAACAATTAGCGGTTTTCGTCAAATACTGCCTTGTAAAATTTATCTTTTGTCCTAATAGGTTAACTTGACATCTTAACAACAATTTCTTAATTACCTTTATCGATCCCGGATTAATTTTCCTTTGAAGCATAATTTTTTATATTTATAAAAATTGTTTTCAAATTGGATCATATGTTTCTTTCTACCTGTTTACAATTTAGTACCATGATAATGCAAAAACTAGTCGCGGTTTAATTTTGCCCCAGAAATTTTTTTTTTGAAATTTCCAAAATACTTTAAGAAATAAACTCATATCAGTTGGACAGAGTTGAAATACATATTTGGTACCAGGAAAATGTCAAAATTATCACGGATTAATTTTGCCCCAAAAATTTTATTTTTGAAATTCCTAAAATACTTACCGAAATAAACTCATATCACTTGGTCAGAGTTGAAATACATATTCCGTAACAGGAAATTGCCAAAATTATTCGCGGATTAATTTAGCCACAAAAACTTATTTTTTTTTACTCCTAAAATACTTAACGAATTAAACTCATATCACTTGGCGAGAGTTGAAATACATATTTGGTACCAGGAAAATGCCAAAATTAGTCGCGGATTAGTTTGGCCCCAGAATTTTTTTTTGAAATTTCTAAAATGCTTTACAAAATAAACTCATATCACTTGGTCAGAGTTGAAATACATACTTGGTAGAAAGAAAATGCCAAAATTAGTCGCGGATTAATTTGGCCTCAAAAAAAATAAATTTTTTTTTAACTAATAAATACTTAACGAAATAAACTTGTATCACTTGGTCAAGGTTGAAATACGAATTTGGTACTAGGAATATACTAGATTTAGGTCGCTGACTAATTTTGCCACTCAAAAATTTGATAGGTGCAAAAATAATTTGAATAAACCATTGCTAAACTACGAACATAAAATTTCTAAATTATATGGTTGATTTTAGCAATTTCGTAAGGATTTTGACATTAAGACTTTACCATAATTTAAAAAACAAAAACATTTTCTTGAAACAAAAAAAAATTAAAAAAAAATTAAACCGTAACCATATTCGTTATTTCAATAGATACAAATATGTGCTTGGGCATTGGGTAAGATATAAGTTTATGCTATAATTTCACTATTTGTGAAATAAAATCATTCCCAGACAAAATTACTACTCCTACCATTCGTACTCAGAATACATTCGACATGATCGTTCTAAATTGCAATTCACAGTACCTGCTTATGCACTAATCACACAATACCAAAAAGTTTTTTACAGCTATGGTAGAAATCTGCGGCACAATCTCATATTTTCATGAAACTATATATATTTTTCTACTTTTAGTAAGTGATGACTTTTATTTGGATACATTTTTGGTTCTTTCAAAAAAAATTTGTTTTCATGCTAAATTAATCATCCAAAATTTTTTTGCATTTTTATAGAGCCATGCGTGTATCTGATGAATGCTTAGTAAGTCGTTTTAATTTATATCGGAATAATTTTTGCGGTTTACAAAGACAATTTAAGAGGGGCCAAATTAATCCGCGCTTAATTTTGGCATTTTTCTGGTATCGAATATGTATTTCAACTCTATCCAAGTGATGAGAATTTATTTCGTAAAAGCATTTTAGGAATTTCAAAAAAAAATTTCTGGTGTCAAGTTAATCCGAAACTAATTTTGGCATTTTCCTGGTACCAAATATGTATTTCAACTCTGACCAAGTGATATGAGTTTATTTCTTAAAGTATTTTGGAAATTTCAAAAATCAAATTTCAGGGGCCAAATTAATCCGCGACAAATTTTGGCATTATCATGATACTAAATTGTAAACGGGCAGAAACATATGATCCAATTTGAAACCAATTTTAGTAAATATAAAAAATTATGCCGGGATCGATAAAGGTAATTAAGAAATTGTTGTTAAGATGTCAAGTTAACCTATTAGGACAAAAAACAAATTTTACAAGGCAGCATTTGACGAAAAACCCCTAATGCTGTGGAGGTCAGGTTTTCTTTCATGGTCGGCGCAAATAAGGAAAGCAAACCCAGTTCTGGGATACTAGTAGGTACTGCGAGTGAAGGGAACCCAATTCAAGTAAAATAATCGGTACAGAAATTATTCTTACGTGAAAATGTCTCCTTAGCATACTTGTTTGTGTATTCCAGCACTAATGTGACAATCTCTGGCGTTAATATCAATTTAAAAATTTCCATCGGGTTTAGCTGCGGGTTTGCTGCAGGTCCTTTTGGTCCAGGATGTAATTTTTGAGGAATATTATGCGTCCTGGTTTGGCTGGGAGTATGCGCCCTCGCACTCCAGTTTGTTTGGCCATCCTTACTTAGGTACCCAACGATGACTGTACCGGGGAGGATGGGCCAAATAGGAAGACCTAGAGAGGTAGATGGGCCTGGCTGGATACCCTGAGGACGCCATTCCTCATCGCTCTCGATGTCACTCTCATAAAGCACTGCCCCACCCTCCAAATCCCCATCGCTGTCGTTGCCTGATTCCCCAGAACTTGGCAAATCCTTCTCAACTCCGTAATCCAGTCGAGCTTTTTTCTTTTTTGGTCTTGCCTTCTTTCCTGTACTAAGATTTACTAATAGTGAATTTTACTACAATAGTGATTCATTATTCTACTAATTTTCAACATTATACTAAAATTAACTAATGTACATAAACATTATTGTTCTACGATTTGGTATTATACTGAATTTTTGAAGAACTATTTTGCACAATTTCTGCCTAGGGCTTCAACTTTAGGAATGAGCTTTGGAGTTGGTAGATAATGCTTTGATTTAATTAAAAGGAGTAGCTTAACAAACATGCACAGAAGTCAGCATAAAGTGATCAACGCATAGCTTCAAGTGATTTCCTATTGGCATCACTGTGTGCAAAGGTCTGTTGTCAGAAATCCAATTCCGTTAGAGGAAAGTCTTAATCATAAAATATGTCGTCAGTCCTACGTGTTTTGAGCTCAATTCATACCGGGAGATTAGAAGTGTTGCGGATATCCGGCACCTAAAACTCTGTCGGATAGATTATCCGCCGGATACCGGATACTTATAGGTATCTGCACGGATAATTTTGTAGATAATTTTTTCAGAAATCCTAAAGAATGAATCAATAATTTTATTAGATTTATTATATAGGAGTATATATTTAATGCATTAGAGACTTTAAAAATTGACTCCTGCACGTTCGAGTGAAATGAGTCAAAACGCATCTTGTTTTAATAAAAATTATGTGCAATACGTGCTTAATCAAGCAAGCATGCCGGACATTCTCGCCGGATATCCTATATCCGGCAATCAAGAAACGCCGGATATACTATCCGCAGCACCCATTTAAATTAAGCTTGGATCTTCCCTCGGTAAAAGTTTAAACGTAAATGCTACACATTAGCCTCAATCGTCTAGTTTTCGTTCGACTGACAAGTGATATATGATCTTGTAACCGAAGTGCCCTAAATACACTACTGATGATAGAAAGTGCTTTTGGAGGTTAAGGAATAATTTTTTAATACTTTTACGTCATTGCTATCTCTACATATCTACATATTAAAAAAATTTTCTTTGCATTAATTTAAAGACACGATGAAAAAAATTTTTTACTCCGGAATCACCATAAAAATTTGCACAGTCGTAATTTATGACTCCGAAGTGCATCTCGAATCAGAATCGATGAATGTTGAGTCGCTGACTTCAGTTGCAGGCCAAACCAGAGTCATAGAGAATACTATTAGCAACAGTAAGGATCAGCGGGAAAATCAATAAAAAAAGCTTTGAAAACCTGAAAATCTTTATGGTTAAAATTGGCTAAATTCTATTGTACAGCATGTCCTTAAAGTCACTTTGCATTTGATAAAATGTGTTCCCACCCCCACAAACTCCTCTCAAAGAGAATTTGTATGTACTGAGTTTGAGTGGAGAGGATTGCATTGAGAGACTAACCGCACGCGTTTTTTTTGCTCTTGTTTTCTTAGCAATACTTTTCCCTATGCTTATTAGAGACCTTATGGACATGCTGTAGAACCAACAATAGAATAGCATACGTGATGGTATTAGGTTAGCTGAGGTATGACTAAATAAATGACTACAGGCATTTTTCAAATTGTATTTACAATTTGGTCAGCTAAACTGGTAAGATTAAGGGCAATAATTAGTAAGACCTGTCGTTCACGGACAACGTTTGGTATTCTATTGGTGGTTCTACAATATCATTTAGATATATTGAGTTCAAAAAACTCGTGGAGCAGTTCTGTGCATGTATAGACGCATGAATATTTACAGCAAAGTCTGTATTCTTTCGGATCGTTATGGAAGAAGTTATGAACAAAGTGTCATGCATTTTTAGACGGACATTAATTTCTGTCCAATCGGTCAATAGAAAATATTTACTAATTCTTTCCTTCAAAATAGTAAAAATTCTAAAGTTGCCTGAGTACTCGGCCCATTTTTAGCAAATTGCCAAGTGCTCGTCCTCAGCCATTCGAAACTTACATATTCGGTCACTACTCGTCATATAGGCCGAATATTAACATTTTATAAAAATTAATCAAAGCTGAGAAAGTATAGACGTAAAAAGTCTTTATTTCAATGTAAAATACACCATGAAGTGAAAATATAAGTGTAAAACACATCGCTTCTGTAATCAAAAATTTTATCTAGCCCACCGCAACTTATAATAAACGATTGCCTTTGTATTTGGACTTATTGGTTCGACTTGCTTAATATTTAAAGTCTAATACCTTCAAAGAGCACCTTACAAAGTTAACTAAAAATTGAGATATGTTTTTTTTACGAATGACATATGCAGTCGTGTATATTTCGTGCATATGACCAGCTCTGATTATGAATTATCTGTGAAAATTGATCTACCTTATCTATAATTCACCAAAAGTTAGCATAAGGCCAAATTATTATGACTTCTAGAGATCAAGGATATTTTTTTGTAAGCTAAAGCCCCAGTTAAACATGGATCAGGAGGTCACGAATATGTTTTTACAAACTTTGAAGTAAATTAAAAAGGAGCAGAACCTTGGAAACATCTGGGTCCTATGCCACAATCAAATGACATATTGACATATTGNTTACGAATGACATATGCAGTCGTGTATATTTCGTGCATATGACCAGCTCTGATTATGAATTATTTGTGAAAATTGATCTACCTTATCTATAATTCACCAAAAGTTAGCATAAGGCCAAATTATTATGACTTCTAGAGATCAAGGATATTTTTTTTGTAAGCTAAAGCCCCAGTTAAACATGGATCAGGAGATCACGAATATGTTTTTACAAACTTTGAAGTAAATTAAAAAGGAGCAGAACCTTGGAAACATCTGGGTCCTATGCCACAATCAAATGACATATTGACATATTGACATACACAGGTATTTGTCAACAATTTACACAAAATATCACGCCACAAAGATGGTAGTGACATATGACAGTGACAGATGAATTTCGACTTTCGACAGGGAGAATTTGACATTTTACAAGTAAATGTCATTGACTTTTTTTTTCGTCAGTGCCACATTGACTTATATTTGTCAAAAATGTCATAAATATTTGACAGAGGGATTTTCGTCTGTCCGTTTTGGAAAAGTATATCTTTTGTATAGAAATTGTTGACTTATGGCTACGTGTAATGTCAGCGACTCTAGTAGTAGCGACAGTGAGGATATTGACTTAGTGCTTCTTCCACTAAAAAAATAATACAAACTAAGACAGAATTTCATACCATCCACTGATTTTGGTGTCAAGGAAAAATTTAAAATAAACCGAATATATTTACTATATTTGACATAAAAATGTCAGAAAATTTTGACAAGTGTCAAAAATCCTTGAATATGACATTTTTTTCGTGGCGCGTTATTTTAGCATTTCTGTCAATGTCAACTGTCGATATGTCAATATGTCACCGTCAAAATGTCAGTGATTGTGGCATAGGACCCTGGAAGTCAAATGTCAATTTTCACAGAGGCACTCATATGAGTAAAGTTGGTCATATGGTAATAGAATCTGTTACAACGATCTTCTTAGACTTTCCTGTGAAAACAATTGTTCACTGAAAACGATACTTGCTTGGGCAGATAGAAAGCGAAAACGCAATTTAAATATGTTCGGTCTCCCTAAACCATAAGAACGGACTTTCTGCTCTGTTAAAATTTGAAATAGAGATAAGTGTTTGAACATAATACTTGGCCGAGTATTCGTACGCGGCTTTCTTGAATTGGCCGAATAGTCGTACTCAGCATTTGGACGAGTACTTACTTTTACTCTGGGCAACTCAAAAAAATTCTTATTTTTTTCTTAAAAATTCAACCGAACTCTAAAAATTTACTAGCTCCTAGGTTTTAAACCAGTAGAAATGTTAAATAAAAGTATTTAGTTATTTTTAAACATTTACAGGTTTTTAGAATGGAAATCTCTTTCATAAACTTTGATTTTTATATTTTTAGAAAGGTCCATTATAACGTTATTTTTTCATAAAGTTTTTAAAATTTTAGCAATCTTTAGTGACCACAAACTGTTATTCCCTACAAAGTCTTTTCCCCTTCCCTTTCCCCATCAGCAAAAATACTTGCTAAGTTACAACTGGTGGATTATCATCATATAGGCAGGGTTTGAAACACATTTACTCAATCGGCTCTGTAGCACAATTTGTAGCGCGTTAGGACCGGTTGATCTAAAGGTGTGGGATCGTGCCCTTCCACAGAAAAGAATTTTGGGTTAGTTGCTGTTTCAAAACTTGGAGAGGAACTTGTTCTCCGTAAGTATTACCTATCGTCAAACCTGTTTTACTACCATAACTCCGGAAATACGATAAATAACTTTATTATGATACTTCAATAAACTAGAAAATAAAAATTTGTATTGGAAATATTTTGAAAATAAAATTTTTTAGTGGAAATATTTTGAAAATAAAATTTTGTATAGGAAATATTTTGAAAATAAAATTTTATATTGGAAATATTTTGAAAATAAAATATTGTTAATCAATAGATAAAAAATGTTATTTTTAAGTATGTTGCGGATAGTAGATCCTGCAGTTTTGCCGAATATCGGATATCCGGCATGTTTGTTTGATTAAGCTCGTATTGCACATAATTTTTATTAAAACAAATCATGCGATTTGACTCATTTCACGCGAACATGCAGGTGTCAATTTTTAAACTCTAATACATTTAATATATACTCCAATATATTAAATCTAGTAAAATTATTGATTCACTTTTTAGGATTTCTGAAAAAATTGTCTAGAAAATTATCCGTGCGGATACCTAAGTATCCGGTATCCAGCGGATAGTCTATCCGGCAGAGTTTTAGGAGCCGGATATCCACAACACCTCTAGTTATTTTTATTTCGTTTTTGCAATTGTGTATCAAGATTTTTAATCTTTCAGCTAGATTTTTTACTTTTTGCTGGCAAGAATTTCGAAATTTCTATTTGGAAAAAGCTTCTACTTTCTATAGATTTCACATTTTTCAAAAAAAAAATTTTCTTTTCAGCAACATTTTAAAATAACTTTTGATAAGAATTTCATTACTTTCTTTTTAGAAAGACATAACCCATAGTAAAGACATGAAGAACCAGGTTACAACAAGTTTTGGTTATGTGAATCTGTTAAGTTTAGAAAATCATTATTTACCAACCTTAGTATGGGCGGAAGGAATTCGGAGCCATGGCGACCATCCATAGTGTTATCGTCAGTCTCTTCTTCACTTGTCGGAATCACAATGGTCAATTTAAACTCACATTCTTCATTATTTTGATAATCAACATTTGTTTCACAAATTGGACTGATAGTCGAAGAGTTCTGAGAAAACTCTTTGTTGACATCCATCCTCTCACCAACTCCATTTTTATTTCCATTAGAAATATCTTCTTTTCCATTTTTGACAATATGAAAAATATTTTTTTCCATTTGCAACTGTATTAGAGATAAATCGATCTCCTTCATAACATTTTGACCTGTGTTCAATTCTTCGATTTTTTTTCTCAACAATTCCTTGTTCCAATATCCTGTTTTACCAAAATTATTCATAATTTCAATTAATCATTTTTTTAAATTTACAAAAAAAATTTAACTGAACCTTTCAAAACTGCTCCTTGGAAACTTTCTCGATATCCAGAAGGTTTGTTCTTGCCATTTCTTTCTTTGAATTCTAATTGGTGGGTTGAGTCTTGAGACTTATTATTACTTTTGACAATGGATGACTCAACGTGTTTGATTTTTCCCCGTATTTCTGATTCAATTTGGAAAAGTTGCTCCCTCAGACCAATCATACCGATAACAAATTTTAAACAGGATTCACAAAATGGAAAATGAACACTTTGACTGAATCGTCCTTCAACAATGTCCCAATCGACACGGAGCAACTGACAAATCACAGTAAGTATCTTCCGTCTCTCCTCATCCGAGTCTTGGATTCCATTGATTTTGAGACAATAATTAGAATAATCGAAAGAAATTTGATTGTCGGAACAAATGAAACACAGAGTGCCGGACATATCGGGGTCAGATGACTCTTTTTCATTTATTAAGATATCCATACTGTTTTAGAAATTAAATGGGTTCAGCAGAACAATACAATAATGAGACTGACGTAAAATTCTTGTTTTAAGTTGGTTTACCTTACTTGTAATAACAAGAGTTAATAAATAAGTGAAGAAAGGACGCCAAATTCTTCCTTTCACTTTACGTTTTAAGACGGGAATGAATATTTTTTTAATTCTGAAAGATTAGGTGAAAAAGTTAGGAATCGATAGTTACTAAACGTTGCTAGCGTCTCTCCTCCTCCCTTCACCCTTTCCCTTGAATTTTGAAAAATATTTTTGTATTAGGGTTTGACTAGTCGGACGAAATTGACTGGACGATCGGGATACTTAGAAAATGAATCCAGTGGACGATCTGGATGAAAATTTTTTTTGATTCAAAATTGGCATATATATCAAGTTTAGTTCAATTTTACTAACACTGCACCCCCACTTTGAATTAAAAAGTGGTCATTAAATGTATCGAGAGTTCTAAAATTCATTGGCCTATAAAATTCGAAAATCCAAATTCGTGAAACGGGACGAACTTAAAGTTGTGAATGCCGCAGTTAAAATTATGTTCCAATGAGAGAAAATGATGAAAATACTGCTAATATATGATGCAATAACTCATTTTAGGGTTTTTGTATTAAATTTAGCGCTTAGAAAAAAAATTGCCCAGATCGTCCAGTCAGGCCAGTAGCCGGACAAATATATATCGTCCTGGGAAAATAGAAACCCTGTATCTAATGAATCAGATATCCATAGATGAGAAATAGTAATAGATAGGAAAAGCTCGTCAGAGAGAATGAGCCCAAAAAGCTCTAATCTCTCTTCGTGATTGGTCAGCATTACCAACTCCCATTTAATCTCTCTTCGTGATTGGTCCTCTTGTATAATCTCTCTTGGTGATTGGTCCTCAGAAAACCTCATACCTTCTATAGAGTTTTTACAGTGTTGCTGTTTTTTTTGTTTTTTATTTAAAAAACATAAAAAACGTTTTTATTGTTTAAAACTGTTTTTTATGTTTTTTATGTTTTTTATGTTTTTTATGTTTTTTAACGTTTTTTTTTAAGTTTTATTTTTAACCATGAAAATCCCAGTTCAGAATTAAATACAACATACACGACCTAGATTAACGTAAGAAACAACTGAAATTGGTATTTAATTGTTAAGGAAGTGTTCCACATGTAAAAAAATTGAATTGTAACATCAGCGATAAAAGAACCTGCTAGACAAGTAGTCGTCAGGACATCGATTAATGCGTAGTGCAATATTAATAAAACAAATGCAAATAGGGCATTTGTCGCGTGTGTTGCAGCTATGGTTCAGTTTGTTTAAAACACTGTTTTTTTTTAAAAAAACAAGTTGTTTTAAACATGTTTTAAACACTGTTTTAAACAAATGTTTTTTTCTTCGCCACACTGGTTTTTACTATCTATTACTATCTCTCATCTATGTCAGATACCTGAAGTTCCCTTAAGTTACCCTGAAGTTCAAAAGTCTCTATACATGAAGGAAATGAGTTTGATGTGAGTTATAATGCAATAAGATAGGGGGTTTCCAACCTCCTAATTTTTTGTGCATATCTTTTTCAATTAAAACTTTCTCCATGTATAGAGACTTCTGGACTCCACTATATATCTAGAACCCGTCTTAAATGTGTAAACATACCTTGGATATATCTAAACGTTTATTTAACGTAGCTAGAGCATTGCTTGTTCTTTGTTTCGTTTTTAGCCTTATTGATGTAATCAAATATTCAGGAGTATGCATAAAGTTAGCAGAACAGAACCATAAAGTTAGCATATCAGCCGATCAAAAACATAAAGTATGCCGAAACGCAGAACAAGTTTTTTCATTTTATAAGCATTAATTGGAGGGCAGCATGTTTATAAGGTCACTAGCCGACGATCGCTTGCTCGCTTCGCTCGCACGGCTACCGCTGCTGCGGGCTTTCCATTAAGTAACGAAAGCAGATCAACAAAAAATGGTGTAAAAAATTTTGAACAAAGCAGGGTAGCAAACGAGGCAGCGTCTGTTGGTTGAATGTCTTAATAAATGGTATCTGATATGGCCGTATAATAAATAAAATAAATCATGGTTGAGCGTACTTGGGATTTGCCATCAAGTCCATGCCCAACGTTTGATCAGTAGATGGAGGCTAAGAGTTAGTCCCTTTTAAAATGGAAATATGTAAGAAAAAATTAATAGTTTTTGGCCATTTACAAATTAACATTTGTTGGTTATTTACAAATTAATAGTTTTTCGATATTTACAAATTAATTGTTTTGGGCTATTTACAAATAAAGTCTTAACTCGTTACTCAAAAATTTCTCTATACATGCAATTTACAGAAACCATCTACAAATTTACCTTGTCTGAGAGATTACATAACTGACTTTCACGTTTACTTTTACTCTGGCACTATCGTTATCTTTACGTTTACGTTTACTTCGGCAGTGAATAAACACGGCGAAGATAAATAAATACCAACATTTGACAATGACTGTCCTTGTGATTTGTTCATTGTCAGCGTTTACAACAAAATTCAGCGTATTATATTATTTTTAACTTCTTAGGATGCCCCACTCCGCCCGTCGATGCCATCATCCCTTCCACCCACGATAGCATTTTTCCCGTCCATGCCCGCATCCCTCACTTCTCTGCTTGGATCTGTCACGTCCTTGTTTGCCTCCATCCCGAGCTTGCCCTTAACCATGCCGTACTTCTTTCATTCCTTTCTCCATGCCCGCATGTCTCTCGTCCATGACCGCATCCATTCCGTACATGCCCTATTTCTTTTGTCCCTGCCCGCATCTTTTTCATACTTGCCTACACCCCTTCCACACGTGGACTCCACACGCATTAAAAAATAACGTGGATGACTATCCTTCCTACTGTTCATAAGTTTTGATCACGATACATTTCTAGTTGAAATCATATTGGCCATTTCCCCCTCTTTCGAAAAGGCGGGTAATAATAAAATGTAAACTCAAAATAATAAGTTGGACCTTCAGTGAAGTGAAACATAATTTATTTTTTGCTTTTTTCGGAAATTAAAAAAAGTATTGGGTGTCAAAATTTGAGCAGGATTTTTGAAATATTTGTGAATTTAGGAAATACCTGGACATTATCAAAATTCTGGGTTACAAAGTAAAGTTCACCAATTGAAATGAAAATAATTACGAAAGGATGATACATTTTGAGAGGAATTTTGGAAAATATTTAATTTGGCAAATACCTTAAGAGAATATCCGAATTCGGTTATTTATAAAATTATGCGGGTTAGAAACTAAACTTCACTTTTTGGACAATTATTCATTTTGAAGAATACCCGAATCCGAGTATTAAAAAAATCTTCGGGTTTGAAACAAAACTTCACCAATTTGGACGGAAACAATTAGAATTTGGCACTAAATTACGTAAGAAATTTTGGAAAATTATTCATTTTGGATAATACCCGATTCCGGGTATTATAAAATTCTCCGGGTTAGAAGCTAAACTTCACCAATTTGTATGGAAAAAATTATAATTGGGCATTAAAATACGTGAGGAATTTTGGAAAATTATCCATTTTGCAGAATTTAATATCTAAGTATAATTTTCCCGTCCAAATTGGGGAAGTTTAGTTTCTAACCTTGAGAATTTTTTAATACCTGGATTCGGGTATTCTTCAAAATGAATAATTTTCCAAAATTCCTGACGTAATTTAGTACCCAATCATAATTTTTTCCATCCAAATTGGTGAAGTTTAGTTTCTAACCCGCAAAATTTTATAAATAACCGAATTCGGGTATTTACCTAAGGTATTTGCCAAATTAAATTTTTTCCAAAATTACTGTCAAAATGTATCATCCTTTCGTAATTATTTCTTTCTCAATTGGTGAACTTTATTTTGTAACCAGGGATTTTGATAATGCCCGGGTCCGGGGTATTCCTTAAATTCACACATTTTTCAAAAATCCTGATCAAATTTTGACACCCAATATTTTTTTTTAATTTCCGAAAAAAATAAAAAAATAAATTATGTTTCACTTCACTGAAGGTCCAACTTATTATTTTGAGTTTACACTAGACTATTACTCTCCCTTTCGAAAGAAGGGAAAATGGCCGATCCGATTTCGGCTAGTAATGTATCGTGGTTTTGATACTAGTCGCATGGTCTTTTTCGGCGTAAGTTCTTAAAACAACACATAAGGTTCGGAAAATTTTTTATTGAGTTTGGAAATTTGTACCAGAGGAGTACTGTGGGGATTTGAGCATAAGACTCAATCTCCACTACTGTACTCATAAATGAGACAGTAGACTTCTTACCTGGCAATGAATGACCAGGAAGGAGAGTTCGGAGTTGTATTGAGTTTGAGAACAGGATTGCCCAACTAGGCTCTGTAGCACAAATGGTTAGTGCGTTGGGTCCGGAATACCCAAGACGTGGGATCATACCCCACCAGAGACCAAATTTTTGTGGCAATCCCTGTATCAAACTCAAAGTGGCGGGTCAGCCCCGCCACAGTACAACAAACTATCCTTTGAAAATGTTCAAAAAGGATATAAATCTTGGAAATGCGCTTTAGGATCGTTAGAAAGACGCATGGAGGACATATTGTCCAGACCAGAAAAATTTATAAACAGAATTTTTTTTTCGTGAAAATACGTGTGCATAATAGGACGCTGGACTCTAATAACTGGAAATGACGTATACCACGAAGGAGGATTTGTGCGTCTATGACAGGCATATAAGTTTTTATTTAATTTCTATATTAATGGCAGGCAGCCCAAGCAAAATTATTAGGCTGCCACTTCTTAACTTTAAGAATCTACTCCCTTAGACCCATGTTTATTGAATTCAAAATTTTCATATTGAGTATCTCTTTCACATGTTGTACTGATTTATAAATATACTTAAATCATCTCACAGGTGGATTATCGTCAGAGGGCGGACATATACTTTCTAGAAAACAGCTTTTTACATACTTAAATACTTGCCAAAAAGCGACGAAATACTGATAAGAGTATAATATAATTAACAATACTTTATTATTTTTGGTAAGTATTTACAAATTTTTGAATTAATTCACATAATTAAAGCCTAAAAACCCGATTGTATGCTAATTTGGAGCTTGAAAATCGGATGGTTTGATTATATGGTTAAGGAATGATTAATTGGAACACTTTATCGCGGGTCTAATACATAAATCAGATGATTTTTATATAGTTTAACACCAGATAATTTAGGAATTGTTGGAGAAACTTTTTTTTTTACAAAATTCATTGAAATATTTTTTGACAAACGTGTTCAAACGTTGAAATGGGACAGAATATAACAAAGATATATCTTTAGTTGCTTTTATCTTCACACGAACCGTTATGAATGATTATATTATACAATCTCATTTATTTTACATTTATGGCGACTAAAAGTGAAGAGAGATTGAAATAAATCCAATTTGAATCTGAATTGTATATATAAGTTAAAACAATCGAATTATTCTCTGATGTTTGTCCTGCTCATGCCCAAGCCGAACCTCAGCTACCACGAACAATTTGAGTTTTGAGATAATCCGAAAGCCAATGGACCGAAATATTTGGTTGCGATAACCGAGGTTCGGCTTAGGCGTAAGCCGAAAAAACAATATAGGGGGCAATTGATTCATCATAGCTGAAGTATTAGAATAATTCACACTGATAATTTTTTAAGGCAAACATACAACTAAAACATTATCCTTGAAAATACATTTTAAAGGATATCTTCATTAATTTTATTCTGAAAAAAAGTTTGTTGCTCCAGAAACTATACAATTATTTAGCGGTCGTGTTAACAGCATGTGTTTATTGTGTAATGCGAAAAAGCGTTTGTTGCAACTGCAGGTTCGACTTAAATTTTCCTGCCCCGACTGGACAATTTGGTTCGATTGTATTTTGGTCCTTCGGAATTCGCCGTACCGAAAATTTAATGGACATATAATTTCATTTTAAATATACTTCTTTGAACAAAACTGTGAACTTTTACGCTCTGCAGGTTATCATTTTGACTCATCGGGCAAATTTAGAGTGAACATGGGGAAAATTGTTCCCGAAAAACGATTAATATATCAAATTATTAGAGAAAGTACTTTTTAATTACTTAATATTCGAAAATACTTTCGAAAGTACTTTCCAATGCCTAATAACGAAATATAACTTAAAATACTTTTCTATAAGGGCATTCCATTCATCCTCAAATTACATGAATTGGAAAGATACGAAGTTACAGAGGTGTAGGTGCAATACCCAAAAAGAAGTAGATAAGTAAGTATCCGCCCTCTGATTATCACTTAAAATATAAATAAAATATAATTCCTAATGAGTTACCTTGAGCAATGTTGAACAAGGGCCTGCTACTTTCAACATTTGAGAAGCTTTGCTCTAGCTTCTACTGCGATTCAACAGTGAGTCTTCTGCTTTGCAACTATTTTTCTAATCTGTCGTGCCATGTCAAGTTTACAATTGAGTGTCGTGTCTCGTTTATTTGCAAGAGGAAAACACATCAGGATTCCTGGATTCTTGTTTTAGTAGCTTTTCAAGTGAAATTTAACACTAATTCGGTAGATTGATAGAGTATCAGTATCACAAACTTGGAAAAATTTTTGTAGATTTCTCTGTCAGGGAGCTAATTATTTGTAAACATGTGTTTCACCTTTCTTATTACTTCTAGATTTCTTCGAACAGTATGGACTATATCGAGTTGAAGATACAATTGGATATGTAGAACCAAAATATTGTAGTGATGTATTTCTGGACACTATCAGTGATGAAATATTTAACAACTTTTCTTTATCTGGAGTGACATTTAGGTTTGCATTCTGTAGTTTGAGTTTATTTAATTCATTCGATAGTCTAGCTACTCTTGAAATTAAAATATCTTGTTCGAAAATCCACGCTTCAAGACTTTTTGGTGATATGGATGCGTAGATTTCTCGGTGTGTCCTTTCAAATTCTTTTTGGAGATAACGAGTCATTGTGAGACAATGTTCAATTGTGCTTGAAGCTATAAATCCTTTGTTGCATACTGGCTCTAAATAATTCAGCATTTGCTTCAGATAGTCTCTCTAACGGATTACTAATTGAAATTCGAATAGTTACATAGTAAGCAGTAATTTGTAGTCAGACAAGTTGGTTATACCTTTGGTAGTAGCAAATGAGAAACTAAATCTAATTTAATGTAGCACTTAATAACTGTGCTCACAACCACGGCCAACACCTCTTTTATAGCTTTGGCTCTAGAGGGGTGAAATTGTTTACAAAGTCAAACTGCGGAGTATAGCTCTGCAAATTCGTAGACAATTTATCAAAAATTTTGGTTGGCAGGTCTTAACAAAAACTGAAAATCGACAAAAGTGGCATATGCGATTATATTTTATTGAAACTCCAGGACAAAAAAATTAACCAAGCGAATTTCACTGTTGCAACTTTAGGCTGTTTCCCTATCAAATTTGAGGTGCATTGGTCAATTCGTTTGAGTTTTAAGGTCTACAATAAATTGCTCTATAATAATATTGATTCTTTGAAAATAATCACTCCTTATTCTAAACCGAAACAAAACCCAATTAATCACACCGTTGTAGATACTATGCACATTTGTATTCCTTGGTTTCCCTTAACCATAAGTGCCCTAGCAAAGTTAATTCTCCACATCTAATTATAAGAAATGAATAGAAAAACCTTTTTGTAATATTTGTTCACAAAATCTGCTTACTAAATCAGTAAAAAAAACTTTTTTTTCATACGCAATATTCATTTTTACAAACGAATCAATATAAAACCTCCCCAACCAAATATATATATGACAACTTTATTCTTAAGTATAAATTATAACAAGTAAACCGATCTGGTTCTATTTAAATTTAGCAAAATTTAAAAAAATCAATTCAATTTGCTGAGAACGTTGAGCTGCTTAACTTTCTTGTAAACTCATTTACCTTCACAAGTTTAATCGATCCTCAGATTTTTAGTTTATCCTCAGATATGCCGCTTCTATCTTTACAGCTTGAATCTGGGATTGCCACGACCGGATCCAAATATCATATTATTGATAGCTACAAACCACAAACTCAGAGGAAGTCATTTGCTGTAATCTAATCATTTGAAATCTATTTGATTAAAAAAAAATTTTAGTACCAAATCATATCATAAAGCCCCAAATAAAATTTGATTATATTTATTCTTCTAGGCAACAATGATTTTGATGATGGAGAGTTTTCTTTGTGGTTCGTTGTAAGGTATACCTAGCATTATCATTTACGTACATGCTCTTACCTGTTTTGATAAAATTCTTAACATATTATTAAATATCATAACTAATTAACTAATTATCACAATTGGGAAATGTTAAAATTTACAGAAATTTTGAATTTCAAACTATATTAGTGACAAAAGCATTCCTTACTTTGTAGCTAGCCACAAGGAACTTACAATTATGCATGTTTTCTCCACCAGTAAGACAAAATACTAGGAATGTTGATAGATACAGGCAGTCACGCTATAAATCTTAGTCTATTTGTCCGGTAATGTTAATAGCAAATTGTTATTGTAAATTCAAAATTTCGGATAACAAAACAATTTGTTTTCTTTATTATTCACTCCACGTGTTCCAAGAATGAATGCTTCATTAAATTTTTAATCTAACTTAAATTGTTTTTCCAGATGAGTCAATAATCTCCCCTCCCTATCAACCGTGACGACAATTAAAGCTTTGCTACTACTTGTTGTGAATTATCAGCGTAACGAATTGATGACGATTTAAAATATAATTGAGTAGCAACCATAGAAACCGAGAAAACTTCTTAAATTATAGAGGTTTTCAAATTTTGAAACCGAAAGGAACAAGAAGAAACGTGAGTTTGTAGATTCAAGTAGAGATACCTAGATATAACTTTACCAGGCAAAGTTAGGTGAATACGGACAAAGCGGAAACAGACGTGAGCCCTTCCTATTGTTACTGAACTCGTGAGAAAATAATAGTAGCTGGGTGAGTTACTTACATTTAAGGTGGTATTGACAATGAAAAACCAAGGGGTAAATACTTTGATCTCGTTGTCGTTTCCTACGATTGGTAGTGGTAATGAAATATGAACTAGGGATCATGGTAATTTTGATGCGAGGATCAAAATTACCATGACCAATTGGTCAGCGTTATTTGTTGGTATCGATAATAAGAAAATGACTACAACCACGAAGTAATTTACGTCAACTATCATCAAATATTTTACCATGGTCAAGGGGTAGGGTTTTTTAGAATTTTTGATAGAAGCATCAGTGGATTGCTGCGGAAGTTTCAAATGNTTCCTACGATTGGTAGTGGTAATGAAATATGAACTAGGGATCATGGTAATTTTGATGCGAGGATCAAAATTACAATGACCAATTGGTCAGCGTTATTTGTTGGTATCGATAATAAGAAAATGACTACAACCACGAAGTAATTTACGTCAACTATCATCAAATATTTGACCATGGTCAAGGGGTAGGGTTTTTTAGAATTTTTGATAGAAGCATCAGTGGATTGCTGCGGAAGTTTCAAATGNACCATGGTCAAGGGGTAGGGTTTTTTAGAATTTTTGATAGAAGCATCAGTGGATTGCTGCGGAAGTTTCAAATGCGGCTTGTCTTAAATTGCTAAAAGATGTTCAAAAAATTTAATCATATTATAGAAATTTTCAGTAATAGTAAAATAAGATATTTATGATAAATGGCAATCAACGCGATTTTTTTTTTGAATTGCCTTATGTTTACCTTACAAACAGTCTTCAGAAATGCCAGAGATTGCCAGGTAAAATTAGATGTGTAAAATGTTCAATACCGAAACTGGCAATCCGTTAATAAATTCCAATTTTATAAATTTGTCAAATAACTAAGCAAAAATCAAATCAAATTAGTAAATTGTAGTGTTACCGCGATGCAACCGCAAGCCGATTCAGCTAGTTTTACGAATCGGTTTTGCATCGACAACGCCGATGCAAGGGCTAGTCAAATCGGCTGCATCGGCAGATTCATTCTGAAATGTATACTTGAGTGAGATAATCCCAAATCGGACTCTTTCTTTTTGGGATATGTGCTGCGAAATAATTTAAATAATTGAGCAAGTTCAACGTGGAAACAAAGCACAATTAGAATATTATTTATAAAAAAAAANCGAAATAATTTAAATAATTGAGCAAGTTCAACGTGGAAACAAAGCACAATTAGAATATTATTTATAAAAAAAAAATTTAATTGATGTATACTTACCGCTTGGACCTGGATCTCGCTGGGTTTCGTCTGTATTTGAGATCANAAAAAAAAATTTAATTGATGTATACTTACCGCTTGGACCTGGATCTCGCTGGGTTTCGTCTGTATTTGAGATCACAACAATTTCGCCATCCGATTGGATTATGTTTACCAAATTTTTTAAGATTAGTCTAAGTTAGATTTCAAATGATACCGAAATTCATGATATTTTGTGAGCAGGACTGTATTTAGTCGACAAAACATTGCTTGTTATGACAAAACAGTTTGTTGTCAACGCATGCTTCAGAATCGGCTGCATCGGTAGATGCATCGGCCGATGCATCTGCACCGCCGATTCGAAATGACACTGAATCGGCGGATCGGCCGATGCGGGTTTTTGCCTGCATCGAGGCAACACNTGCACCGCCGATTCGAAATGACACTGAATCGGCGGATCGGCCGATGCGGGTTTTTGCCTGCATCGAGGCAACACTAGTAAATTGTTATTGTAAAATCAAATTTTCGTCCAACCAAAAGCGTTTATTTTTCATATTAGTCACTCCGCGTGTTCCAGGAAGACTCCGTTGAATTTATTCTAAACTAAATTGTTTTTTCAAATAAGTCAATAAACTCCCCTTCCTACCAACATTCGCGAATAATAAAGTTTCGCTTCTGGTTGCTAGATGTAAGCAGAGTTGGGTGATTAATGACTTTTCCAGTCGGATTAGGGATTGCGGATTGAATTCTCGCAAAACGCGGGATTGGGATTACGGATTAACCAAAGTAGACGAGACGGATTAAGATTAGGGATTAACGGCATTAAGAATTGCGGATTACTTAATCCTTAATCCCTAATCCCAACATGGATTAATTTTTTACCCACCTTAGAAATTTAATTCACAAGTAGTTAATACAAATTCAAAATTAATTAATTATTAAAAATGACTATGTGGCTGAACTATAAGTTAACTTTCAAAACAACATCGGTGAACCCGAAAACGGCTAAGTGTAACTAGAATCCGAGACACATTTTCTCGGAGCCTTAGCAAGAAAACTAAAATTTTTTTGGAAAAACGGCTAGTACAGTTCGATTCAAAATTATTTTTTGAATCCCTGTGTTAGGCTACTGCTTCAGTGAGCTCCGGCCCTGAATTGTGTTTAAATTTATAACAGGACCTTCAAATCGTTTAGATGGGAAAACATGGAGATACGCTCAACTACCAAATGTTGCGAGGATTTTAGACACCGTGGCTAAGTGTTCTTCGATTCTTAGCATTTTGCAATGTTGTAATACTTATTCAAATTTACGACAAAGGAATTTCTCAACGAAGTGGCAACATTGTGTTTTCGAACTAACGGTTCAAAGGTCATAACTATTTTCTCTTCCCACAATGCCGTATCTTCAGATAACTAGCACAGTCAGCACTTGGCAGAAATAATTTTTCTAGCCTGAGTCGGGTTAACCCCCAAAAACCCTGATTAACCCATCCCATCAATATGCACACCCTGGTGTCTAGAGTTGCAACCAATGGATTTAGGTCTAATTTGTGAACAAGATGCACAAAGCGATTAGAAAAATGTGTGCAAAATTTCAAATTTGTTTGTTGAAGTGGGGCTAAGAAAGTGAAATTTTTCTAAAAAGTTGATGGGAGAAAGTGTTCCAAAATTTTAAGAAACTTTTAGAAAAATTTAAAACTTAATCAATTTAGGAATTTTATCATAATCTAAATTATCACTATTTACGTGACTATACTTCTATTTATTACTTAAAGAATATTTTGACCTAAGATTTTGCTTTTTGACATACGTTTTACTGATTTCTCAGACGGTGGTAAAAGTGAAATAATTTCCAAAATTTTTAAATTGCTACAATGAAGCAACATGGCGATTCAAATACCTAAATTTGAAAAGTCGCGAAGCGATATAAGTGCACTANGAATATTTTGACCTAAGATTTTGCTTTTTGACATACGTTTTACTGATTTCTCAGACGGTGGTAAAAGTGAAATATTTCCAAAATTTTTAAATTGCTACAATGAAGCAACATGGCGATTCAAATACCTAAATTTGAAAAGTCGCGAAGCGATATACTATTCAATACTTTTTCAAGGATAAACATAATTCAATAAATTGAAGAAAGATTGTGAGAAAACCAAAACTTTCTCCAGCTGATAAAAGTCATATTTTTCGAACTGTGAGTAATAAATCTATCGGTTTCAAAAAATCATCAGCTATTTAAGCTTGAACTTGGACAAACAGACAGTAGCTAGATGTCGTAAATCATTCAATGGCATAGAAAATTTTTTAAAACAGAGAACTAAAAAAACNGAACTGTGAGTAATAAATCTATCGGTTTCAAAAAATCATCAGCTATTTAAGCTTGAACTTGGACAAACAGACAGCAGCTAGATGTCGTAAATCATTCAATGGCATAGAAAATTTTTTAAAACAGAGAACTAAAAAAACTATTTTATAAACTCAAGCAAGTAAACTTTGAAAGAAAAAGCATCAGTTGTCAAACTATTTGAAAATTAAAAATTTAAGCCAGTGAAAACGAATGGAATTTTGACTGTCCTGACTGGCATCGATACTATACGCATCGACGGTGACCAACAACAGAATTTTGTCGTCGAATTAAATCTTAAAGTTTTTAGTATGTCTGTATGTGATGATGTCTCTTCCTGAGTTCAATCTCTTCAGTTTATGAAAAGTGATTTTTTTTCAGCCGTTTAAAATTTTCTGTAACCTTGGATGGCTTGGGACACTTTAGCTACTGTCTGGTTGACCATGTTCAAGCTTAAATCGCTGATGTTTTTTTCAAATCGATGGATTTTTACTCACCGTTCGAAGCATATGAAATTCTCAGCTGGAGAAAGTTTTGGTTTTCGCACTTTCTTTCTCATAGTTGTTGAATTTACTTTATCCTGGAAAAAGTTATATCGCTTGGCCACTTTTGAAATTTGGGCATCTGAATGGCCATATTGTTTTATTACAACAATTAGAACTTTTCGAAAGCTTTCACGTTTACCACCGCCTAAGAAATCAGTAAATGGTGTGTCTATAAACAAAATCTTAAGTCAAAATATGTTTTAAGTAACAAATAGGAATTAATTAAGTAAATCGTAATAATTTAGATTATGATAAAATTTCTTAATTGAGAATATTTCAGTTTTTTTCTAAAATTGCCTTAAAATTTTGGAACACTTTCCCCCAACAACTTTTTTTTTTTTAATTTCACTTTTTGGCCGCGCTTCAACAAAATTTTTTGAAATTTTGCACAAAGTTTTCTAATCGCTTTGCATATCTTGTCCATAAATTTGTCCTAAATTCATTGGTTGTAACTCTGGACACAACAAAGTTGTGAGGATACCTTAAAATAATGAAACGGAGTGTATTAGGTACCTAAAATATTGTTTTTATACACCTAAAATTTCTCAGTCTTCATCATCAGTTATGTTTTTGCACTCGGTATACATTGTATAACCCTTAACAGGGAAAATTAACATTTTTTTTTATTACTTTTATACTTGTATAATACAAAATAGACTCAACATAATAGATTGAATTTAGACGAACAAATTTATTACATTTGGTGACAAATGTACCGAAAAAAGGCCCTTTCAAAAAATAAAACTAAAGAACATAGTGCTTCAGCATAAATTAGTACCAAATTTTCACAACAATAGAAATTAGTAGTATTGCAATACTTGTACTTTTTCATATTCCAATTCGGCAATAAAGATTGTGTTTTACTTATAAAATTTGCATAAGTGATGTTTGGGGTTAGGTTCAAATTTACATCAAATCATAGACTTCAGATTCACTCTCTGCTTCATCTATCACTTTCTTATTGGCCAAACTGCTTCCAGATGGAAAAAGATCTTTGCGTATCTTGTCCTTAACTACCGAAGCCTTAACTCTTGATGCCCTTTTTTTTACTGTAGTGGGGCTAGCCTTAGGTTGACCCTTCTTCACACTCGTAGTTTTGGTTTTAGGTGATTTTTTGTCTGGAACGGAATGATTTCTTGACCGAACTTGTTTCATATCTTTAGATAAATCCTTAGATAAATCCTTTCCTGAATCAATGTTCTTGCCAAATTTAGTTTTATATAATTCCAAATCCTTTATAGCAAGATTATCTATAGGCTCGGTCACTTTCTTATTCTTATTCAAAAGACCACCTGGTGCATAAGGGTTGCAGTTGGGGCAAAAAGAATACTTGGAACTGTGTGGATTGCATGTTTTTTTATGACATCCATGGCACCGAGTTCTGGTCTGTCTTTTGTGCCCAACACAAATATCACATCTTCCTTGACATTTTGGAAATGTGTTACCCTCTCCTGTGGGTTCTGGAGGAGTTATATCTGTCGAAAATCCCATAATCTTCATAGCTACTTTCGTTTGTGCTGTAAATCGTTCTCCATTCTGTGCTCTTGTTCTTATGACCGGTTCCATGAGTGCTTCAGAAAGCATTCTGAGGAAAGTGAGCCGAGTTGGAATGACTTTGATACCAGAGTGACGTTGGTGAATTTTCCATATGTGGTATGCATTGAGTGCTCCGATGTCACACATGGCATAAAATAGTTTCATAGGCCATCTGGAAATACATTATGAATTATATATACCAAGAGAATAGAATAGATGAAAAAAAAATAATAATTTTGGTTGAACCGATTTGTTACACGTTGACACGAATAGTTAGTAATCATAAAATCAGCAGTGTCCACTGCTCCCTTCGTTTTGTTGTAATCCAAAATCATTGTAGGTTTATTTTTTGTTTCAGGATTTACTTCACCATGGTGATGCTGGGTTGACAAAAGTAAAACGGTTTTGTTCTTCCTTGGCACATATGACACCTAGAAACAACAATGGTATTTGTCGATTTACCCAAGTATACAAGTCTCGATGTTATCAAAAATGCCTCAGATACATGGACTGTGATAATTATCATACTTTTTTTCAAAATATAGTTTATAAAAGGGTAACCATAACCGGGTGCAACATTTTGTTAAATCAACTTTCAATTGAAATATAAACTNATGGACTGTGATAATTATCATACTTTTTTTCAAAATATAGTTTATAAAAGGGTAACCATAACCGGGTGCAACATATGTGCTACTATTTGTTAAATCAACTTTCAATTGAAATATAAACTGATTTTGAGAACAACTAACAGCCAATCAAGAATCATTATTGTAACATTTTAACTGCATTCATATTGGCCGTATTAAACGACCTATCAACTCTTTGCATATTACTCCAAACTTTGTGTTAACCTATTTGCCAATATTTTTAAGGTTTGCTTCACTGTCCTTCTTGGTTTCCATTTGTCATATGTCAGATCCACAGTAAAGTATATAAATGTTCGCGGTTTCTACGGGTTGTATTTGAAAGAATAATAAAATACATTCCCAATTTTATGCAGAAATTGGAAGCGTCAAAGCTAATAGTCAGCATACTTTTTGCAACATTGAAACTGATTTGATTCAGGCGTTGAAGAACCAGATACTTTATAATAAAGTTAAATTAGTTACCATTGTTAGGTCATTTTGGAAGGCAAAAATTGATGATTCTATTTCTCTGCCTTTCCCAATTATAAATTCTGGAATAATATCCATTCTGTTTTTGTTGAGAGTTCCAAGAAGAGACATGTTCTGTTTCATAAGTTCATGGGCAAGTGCTTTCGATGTAAAGAAATTGTCAGTGGTGACACCACGTCCACTTCCAAAATATTTTTCAACCAATGCCAAAACTACTTTTTTTCCAAGTTCTGTAGCTACTTTGTCTCCTTCTTTACCTTCGTAAATAATCAGCCTCAAGATGTAACCTGTCTTGGTGTCACAACATGCCCATATTTTGATCCCATATCTAAAAATTAGAACGGATTAACACTGTACTCATCCACTCACATTCATCCAAAAATTTCATCAAACTTTGCGCATGAAGTTGCATGATGTTAATTCAATTCATAAATCAATATGCTATAGTATATTAATTTCTGATATTCAGCAATTTCATAAAGACTTTCATTTCATAAAGGAAATGTGAACAAAACTTTATGAAATTGGCCAAAAAGTCAATAAAATAACTTGTCAGACGAGAAGACTCCAACCTATCGCTTTTTTTCTCAACTCATGTTCTTATGGTAAAATTGACAAAAATTCTTCCTAAACATTTCGGAAAACCTGTCACTTCGAAACGCAAATATTGTCTTACAATTTTGTATTAAGTACTTATAAAATAAAATTATATTCTTGGTTTTGAATAGAAAATACTTTACCTAGAGTTACTTCATACTTACTTGCCAGGTTTGGATTTCATATATACACGAAATTTCGATGTTCCTCTGAATTTAATGAGCATTTCGTCCACAACGAGACTGTCATATGGACGAAGATAGGATTGCAGGTTTGTCACAAATGGATTGAAAATTTCAGAAATATATGAAAGTTTTTCTGGAATCAAACCCTCTTTGACCGCTTTCCTTCGAGCTACCCAGTCATCAAATCGTAAATGGCTAGTCAGGTTTTGGAAACGATCTCTAGGCATTGTTGCCGCAATACATGGAACAGTGTATTTTCCATTCTTGTTCCATGCTTCTTGTGCTCCGGATTTCCTTTGAACAAATAAAAACTCTAAATTAGCAAATAACTGTTTTTTTGCCTATTCAGTGTAGCTGTTTGTATTGAACTTCATCCTCTTTTTATGGTCAATTGGAATATGGAAGTATGAATGTAAGAAATTGTTTCCAAAAACATTTTTTCGAAATTTTAGTCGTGAATTATTTTTTAACCATGATCAAAGACAACGGAATAATACAAAGCATATTTCGAAAAAGTGGAAACAAATTTGAAAAAAAAGTGAATTTCAATGTAAAATATTTGAACCGAAAATTGCTTAAAATATTAGCTTCCTTATCCGTATTATTTATTGATATAGAATCTTCTTCTGCTCAAGCTCAAAAATTGTGATGAAATTTAGCTTTTCTGTTGACAAAGAGTATTATTTTTTCAAACAATGTTCGTTATAGCAGTGGTGTAAAAAAATTGTTTACACTTAAAAAAATTGACAAATCTGTTACTCAGAATGAAGTTCGTTTACGACTCTGACCCAACAGGTTGGACAAAGGCAGGAAATAAGGCGCCGGAGGTATCGGGGAGTTTAAGTTTAATATTTGAGTTTTTCACTCCAAAAATGCTGTAGTCAAGCTCACTAGAAATTTCTAATTGGACAGCGTTCTAAAATTGTTGACCAATAATTAAATGTAATAACTCACGCTTTCTTCTCCAGTCCAAAGTATAAAACCATGCCTATGAAGGCATAGATTTCTTCATTGTAGGTTGGTTTCCAGCAATCGGGACTCCTTATAGAATATCGTTTGATACTCGAAGGAATAGGTTTCCCTTGAGGACTTTTACTTGGAGGTGGAATATAATTGGATCCAAAAATGTTCGTATATTTAACAATGAGATCCACAATATCTGGTGAAAACATGAGTTTAAAGAGCTCAACTGGTGTTAATTTAGTATCAGCAGCTCGTCCAAGGACTTTTCCATCTTCTCGAGGGATACTATATGCCCTGGGACTTGTTTTAGGAGGTTCCAGAGTGGTCCAAATCGTCCTATCTTTTGCCACATATTCTGTCACTTCCATAGTTCCAACTGTAGTTACGGATTTTGTTCCTGGACGAGCGCCCTTCTTCGGTGAGGAACGTTTTACAGGTGTAGAACGAATAGGAGTTACTAATGAAGTTTTATTGGTACTTTCTTTCACATTGACCTCTTCATCTGAACTTGAAGATTCACTAGAAATTGCAGATAGAATTGGCTCACCATCTCCCTCAGATGGAAAGTCCATCATTTCATCTGCATCGTACAAATCTGTAAAAAGTCAGGTTGCAAAAAAATTATAAATTATTGTAGTTTTAGATATATTTCATTCAGGAAGGGAAAGTATTGTGACGTCTAATTGGGAATTGTTTGACGAAACTATGCAATGACGAAGTACTCAAGTTGGAGTGGTCAGAGTTCAAATTATGATGGGAAGGGACAAAGAAAATGAAGGATATGGAAGTCATACAATTGAGGGACTTGCAAATTAATTAGATGTGAACTAGAAGCAAACTTGTTAGATATCTCATCCTGAAATTATGTGATATCAAGAAGAAATGTAAAACAAAAATTTTGTTAGATATTGAATCTAATTTCAGAGTCAACTTTTAGTCATCTTAACAGAAGTAAAAATAGGAACCAAGGAAATTGTAAACTGTTCCATACAACAAATTTATTGCCTTCTGCACAGGGTCGGACAATTATAGCAAAATTGTATTCAATTACCAATAATTACACATTATTTTTATGAATTTGGTCCAATTTCATTCTCATTTACGCCCATAGTATAATCGATTACTCAATTATGTAGTCGATTACAAGTATCCTATTCCANAATTTCATTCTCATTTACGCCCATAGTATAATCGATTACTCAATTATGTAGTCGATTACAAGTATCCTATTCCATCGTCTACTACTTGCATATTAGTTCGTCCAGCTTCGCTGTTAACGATTAAAAACCTACCCATGAGGTTAATCATGTTTGAAATTTTATTACGATTTGAGATTAAAATTATGAAGGTGAATGTGAATGCAAATGGTTGAACAAGCAAGACAGCAGATAATTTCGGCGACTGGAGTTATTGAGCTAAAAATTATGTTTAAACATCGTACAACTCTCATTCTATAAAATAAAAAGTTGTTGACTCCAGTTATCCCAAGTGCCCGCTATCTTGCCAATTAAAACCTCTAATGTACACTCAATTTAACAGTTTTAATCTCAAATTGCTAGTAAACTTAAGAAATTCGTAATGATTGAAACTGAATTTGTCGGTTACTCAAGGTGAGTGTTCATAAGTCTGGTGTATTTTACAATTCCAGCAACTAGGAGGATTATTAAGTGAAATTAATAATTTGTTTTTACTGAAATTCACTCATGACAACATAATACTAAGTATCAGCGCTTGATATTAGATCCTAATTTGACCAAATAGATACCGTCGTCTTACAAAGTCACAAAAAATNCTAAGTATCAGCGCTTGATATTAGATCCTAATTTGACCAAATAGATACCGTCGTCTTACAAAGTCACAAAAAATCAGACAGGTTTTCTACTTTTACAGCTTCGGCATGAGAATCGTCAAAAATCGTAAGAAACATAGAACAGAAGTTATCTGATTTCAAATAGCGGAAACACATTTACAAACATTTTGTATATGATTAGAAATATCTAGTAAACGCAACGGCAACAGCAGTTATATTATAGCATAGTTTTTTTAAAGTATGATACGAAAACGGACTTTAGTTGCAGATATAACATTATCTTATTAGCATTAGGTCACGCTCCGTATTTCGTGTGAGCAGCACACTTTGTCTAATACATGTCCACTAAACTCGTATGCCAGTTACAAGCAAACGGTGCAACGGAGTTTTGTGCGAGTTGTATTGTTTTCTAACAAGAAAATCTAAAGACTTAGATGAAAATAGAATCAATAAGCAGTTAGTTTCTATTCCTCGATGAAAAAGATGTTTATTCACATCGCCGCCAGTAAAATCAACTAGAAATAATAGGCGCTACTATGAAAACAAGGAAAAGTTTTGAAGAGTTAGATATACAGAGTGTTATTTAAGTAAGTCTGGTTGCTAGGGCATAAGAGTGACATAGCGTGGGTTGGTGGTGCTGCCATCATGTACATTACTTCAGAACTAAAATTTTTGCACAGATTTTGCGCTGCTAACAAATCTAACGGTTACTGATTTTCTCATAATAAGTTAAAAAAAAAAATTGGAGGACAGAATCAAGTAAGAGTTAGAAATAAATATTACAAGTTATTTCAAAAAAGTAATTTTCTAAAAACAAAAATTGTATAATTTAAATTTGCTAAGTAAAGGATAAGTGTGTATATTTAAATTTGAGATTCTGGTGTCCGCCGGCGCATACTTCTAAACTTCTCAGCCTCGTTGGCATTTTTTGAAGTTTGAATGGAGAAAGTAAATTGTGCTATATAAATAACCCTCTGCAGATAAACGGATACAAAATGTAAAACAAAAATTATACAATTATATCGTTTCTACAAAAGTTTTGTTAACTTTTCTTAAATTAAATAGTGTCGCAATAGTCTAATTTGTGAGTGTTTTTAAAATGCTAGTGCCGGATTTTCGCCTTCTTATTCGAATACACTGTATATTCCAAACAATGTTCACAAAGTATGTCAAATTAGGATCATAGACACACGGAGAAAGCAATTTCATTAACCTCTCACAACATCGCTCTTCGCGATTATAGCTTTCGCATTCGCGATTAAAGGATTCTTGTACCATTTGTTGCGTCCATTATCTCAGTAGCAACCACAAAGTTTTCCTCCTCTCGCTGCATATCAATCCCTTGATTGCTTATTGTGGAGTGTTGCGTTTCAACTCCACTCGACATCCAAAAACAATTAATTATAGATACGCTTCTAAACCAATCATGATTTGCATAAGTGCAAATTTGTTAGAAAATTTTCGCATTATTTACAAGTGGTTCATTTACCTTTTTCTTGGATCACTTCTGTGTCATTTTCAATTCCTCCCGCGTCATCTTCTGCATCATCGACATCTGACCCAGATTCTCCAGAAATATCACCAGTGCTGCTTTGCTTGCATTTCGCTGGAGTTGGTATTGGAAAATGAATAGTTCGCGCATGCTCCCTTAGTTCATTTAGGATCCAAAATTTGGCGGGACAAAATGGGCAGACACAGTTTGCTAGAAAGCACAATTCAATTTATATATATAATTTCGCAAATAAAAATATTAAATATAGAACTAACGAGTATCAGCTTCAGCCACATACAAAGGCTTTTTCTCTTGAGGATTGGCTTTCTTTCCGCAGAATTTGCAAGTCAAGATGAAACTATCGACTGTTGGGCTACAAATACAATGCACAACAAGTACGTCTTCCGTACTTGCTTCTGAAGTTGTCACAGCCTCAGGAGCAACTGTCACGCATTTTTCCCTAACGGTATTTGATGCTTTTGTCATGTTTTTGTTTAGTTTAGTGCGGTTTTTAGAAGTCGCGTCAAGTCTTGATTTCTTTCTGTAAAAGAAAATACCAATTTCACAATAAGGTTTGTTACATTGAGATGTCATAGTTCGATTCTAGTAGGGATACTCTTAAATGTTAAGAAAGAATGTTAAAATTTTGTTAGAAGTATTTACTTTTTCAAATTTTGATTTAGAGAAACGTAACATTTACTTGTGTTTATAAAAAAATTTTATTTTCCATTTCCAAATATATTTTGCTAATAGTTGAGTTTGCTATAACTACTTCGCCATATAAAATCAATATAACTTACATACCTTGGTAGTTCATAATCAGGATCCTTTCTCTGCTCATCACTATAAGCATTTCCATCGGTTTCTAATACACTAAATTAAAAAAATTATTTTTAATCTGAGGTTTACGTTATAGGTAATGTGTTTTGAAAGTGATACCTTGACAATTCATCAATAGTGCTACAAATTGTTTTGCCAATTTGAGCAAATTCTTCTGTAGGTAGAGTGTCAAGACTCATAAGAATATACTCAGATTCAAAACTTTTTGGAATTTCCAGCTGAGCCTCAATCTTGACTATTGGTTCGTGAGGTTTTAGTGATACCTCAGTCTGTATACTGTCAGTACCCTCTTCCTCAGAGTCAGATATGGTAATTACGGAATCTTCGGTTTGTTTGGTTTTTTTCTTGTCCAGTTCTTCCGAATCAGATAGAATTGTTACCGAGTCTCCCCCAATGGACATGTTATCATCCGAGTATTTGCCAATTTGAAAAATATATTTACTCAAATCCAACTCAACTAAAGACAAATNTCGTGAGGTTTTAGTGATACCTCAGTCTGTATACTGTCAGTACCCTCTTCCTCAGAGTCAGATATGGTAATTACAGAATCTTCGGTTTGTTTGGTTTTTTTCTTGCCCAGTTCTTCCGAATCAGATAGAATTGTTACCGAGTCTCCCCCAATGGACATGTTATCATCCGAGTATTTGCTAATTTGAAAAATATTTTTACTCAAATCCAACTCAACTAAAGACAAATCATTCTCGACGACGTCAGTGCAGATTGCTTGTTTCAGTTCAGGAATTTTCTTATCCACCAAATTTTTGTTCAAATACTCTATCATCGANTCAGTGCAGATTGCTTGTTTCAGTTCAGGAATTTTCTTATCCACCAAATTTTTGTTCAAATACTCTATCATCGAAGTATATAAATTAAAAAAAAATTTGTCAAAAAATACTACAGAACATACTTATATTGATTTATTATTATTAACCTTCCATGACATCATATTGGAAATTTTGTCGATAGTCGCTGTATGATTTCTTTTTTTCTTTTTCAAATTTGTTCATTTTTTCTGAATCTTCTGACTTGAAATTATGAGTAATTGTTGTCGCAATTTTTCTTATTTTTTCTCGTATGTTCAATTCTATCTGAAGAAGTTGCTCCCTGAGTCCAATGATGTCTATGACAGATTTGGAACATTTTTCACAAAATGGGAAATGAACATTATCGATGAACAATTCTTTTACTCCGTCCCATTTTACACGAAGCAATTGACAAAGGACAGACACTATTTTTCGCTTCTCAATGTCTGTACTTTTGATTCCATTGACAGTTAGAAATATGTTTGAAAATTTATGAGAAGCTCGATTACTGGAACATATGAAACAGAGAAAATCGTTGCTAATTGCTTCAAATCCTGAGACCTGGTTGAGTATTTGCAGGCTCATTTTTAGATTCTAATACAGTTAGTCGGAAATTGTTGATAACGCTCACAAAAGTTCACTGAATAAATGTAGATAATTGAATTTATTTGAAATATTTGTGAATTATTTTAAGTTTTTAGCTTTTATGATTAATTTGTTTCACTATGGTGTTGTTGTTTAGTAATGTTAAAGTTAAATGTTGCCTGAATCGACGCTATAAAAAGCGATAAGTGTTAAACACACTCTACTTCGATGCAAGTGACGCTTAGTGTTGCCGGATCTATTCAAAACACATACTTGGTTGAAACTGTACTTTTACTTTCTCACGTCAATTTTACGTTAGAATCATATAAAGTTAATTTCGTACATTTGTATAACAAGGCTTTAAGGCTTTTTAGTTTTAGGTTCTGTGTTTAAATTTTTATGNAACACACTCTACTTCGATGCAAGTGACGCTTAGTGTTGCCGGATCTATTCAAAACACATACTTGGTTGAAACTTTACTTTTACTTTCTCACGTCAATTTTACGTTAGAATTATATAAGTTAATTTCGTACATTTGTATAACAAGGCTTTAAGGCTTTTTAGTTTTAGGTTCTGTGTTTAAATTTTTATGATTTGACATTCACTTCTCAAATATAGTAAAAAATATGGATAAGACTTTAAAATTATCTTTTCGTTTGATGCATGNGATTTGACATTCACTTCTCAAATATAGTAAAAAATATGGATAAGACTTTAAAATTATCTTTTCGTTTGATGCATGGTGCTTTAGTTTGAGGCTAGTTTTACACTTAGACTTTCAACTTTTGCGACGTGTTGTAACCACGTCACACCTTTCAATTTGAAATTACAATTTATTAACTTGTTTACCCATATTTATTTGGCTTAAAATAGGCTTGCATCCACAACACCAGTCCCTGTCTAGAAATCGGTTATCAAGAAATCGCTCACATGATATACCAAGAATATTTATTATACATNAACACCAGTCCCTGTCTAGAAATCGGTTATCAAGAAATCGCTCACATGATATACCAAGAATATTTATTATACAGTACACTTCGGTTATTGGATCATCTGATATAAGACCAACTCGGTTATTAGACCTGAAAATCTTAATTTTGTTTGTGCCAATGCATTTAACATGGGGAATAAACGGAATATGAAACAAACGGATTTAAGACCAAAATGTATAAAAGACTTTTTACTTTTCTGCTCTTGAATTAGGTTTGTTAACTAGTTATAATACACAGTACAGGAAAACCTACTCTNAAACGGAATATGAAACAAACGGATTTAAGACCAAAATGTATAAAAGACTTTTTACTTTTCTGCTCTTGAATTAGGTTTGTTAACTAGTTATAATACACAGTACAGGAAAACCTANTAAAAGACTTTTTACTTTTCTGCTCTTGAATTAGGTTTGTTAACTAGTTATAATACACAGTACAGGAAAACCTCTCATTCGGAAACAAGATCTCTCCACCCCGTCGCACCTCACGTGGCGGTTACCGTAAACATTCAAATTATGTGGAGGGCAAATTTGTATAAATAATTTATGAATTATGTGAAGTATGTGAAACTTTACGGTACCTGAATGGAAGGAGGGGTGGAGCGAATTTTATTCAGCCAGTGAGAGTTGGTTTCCGAATGAGAGGTTTTGCTGTACTCTTATTATATTGGTTGAGTTATGTTTTATGGCGACGAAAGCCTCTCACCTTCTNATTGGTTGAGTTATGTTTTATGGCGACGAAAGCCTCTCACCTTCTCACTATTCTTATCATACATCCACTAAAGGATTTTTTTGTAATAGTTTCAGGACTTGTAGTCAAACAAATGAAAAAATGTACACTTTATTTCACAAGATCTTACTATCGAGCTTCAAAATCAGAAAATCATGATCAGAAAAGATGGTTTTTCTTCATTTACATTTTATAAGAAATGCTGATCTTATATCTGATATAAGACCACATGTATAAAAGACCCGGATTTTGCGTCGACGGAAGGAAGATTATATAAAAGAAATGCACTGTACCTTGCTATCGAGCTAAGTTTATACGGTGGTTTTAGCTTAATGTCACCTCCGAGAGACCCGAAAAATCGGTTGACACTAAAAAGAGTTGATAATAGTCGATTATGTCAACTGACTGATAAGTTAAAGATTTGGTGACATTAACCGAAGTTCCTGGTTTTAACGGCACATTTTATTGTACGATATATTTTGCAACTTATTTTACAGGTTTTAGAGGTTATTACCTGGATTTGCAATACTTTAAAAGCAAATAACTTCTCAAAGTAATCACTCATTTTTTCGCAAATTCCACTTNTTACCTGGATTTGCAATACTTTAAAAGCAAATAACTTCTCAAAGTAATCACTCATTTTTTCGCAAATTCCACTTGAATTTCTCTGTAGTCGTTCTTGTAACAAATGTTAAAATGAAACAAAAGAATTAGTTCATGTGCTACGTCACTCAATCAGCAATTAGATGTAAAGTATGAATCTGACATGTATTTTTGACGTTCAAGTCAAATTTTGCAAACAAAATTAGGGAAATCTATAGAATTATTTTTGGAGAGTTTGACTTGACCGCCACAAATGGGCGCCATATCCGTATTAGACGTAAATTTTCTGTTCGATTGAAATAATTCTAGTCAAATTTCAGTGCGTTATTCGAGATTTGTTTTAAAAATTAAAAAAAATCCAGTGAAATTTGCAAACATTTTGAAGAACTCGTGTATGCAATAATGGATGTTGTATCCTTAATCTAGAAAAACTTTACGATCGATTGACATATCTTTCATTCAATTCGCGATTTGAAATTCGCTACAATTTTACTGAAAGTGGGATGGGAAAGTTATTTTAGTGTGCCCATCTAAGTTTAGCATACTCGCGATTGGGATACGTCCACGGGTGCTAGTGAGTCTTTAAGAAAAGCTTTCAGGATGCAGGATGTTGCACTTAGGTAAGAGACCGCATGATAAATACAATAAATAGGTTAATGAAACCGTTCTTACAAGCGTCACTGATCGCCCAAACTATTTAAATAAACATGAGTTTATATTCTGCCCTTGAGAACTGGAAGTTTACATTAACGTGTGTTTATCTGCCATGCAGGCAGTTCAAATGAGGTGACAATAGGCGGTGGTTGACATTAGGTGGTGTGACACTAGACAGAGTATTTACTACATGGGAGCATGGAGTTTAGCCAGGTGAAAGCCACCCAGTTGACATAAAGCGAAGTGTGACATGAAGGGGTAGTGACATTAAACTAAAACCACTGTATCTGTAATCAAGTGATCATTAATCATGTAATCAAACCTGCCCTGGAGCTTAATTCCATCTTCTAATTGGTGATTACATTTTCGGAAACAACTTGCTCTAACTGCCAACTTGTATTGTTACTATTAACGACACAAATTATGTCATATAAATAACATAGTTGACTAGAAAAATAGATCGACTTTGAAACAAGCGACCATCCAAGTTGACATGAAAAAAAAATTTATATCACTAAAATATGCAAATTATACCCTGATTTACCTTTTTAGTGTTAAAGAATAATCAAAAATACAAAANTTTATATCACTAAAATATGCAAATTATACCCTGATTTACCTTTTTAGTGTTAAAGAATAATCAAAAATACAAAAAATACAAAAAATACAAAAAATACAAAAAATACAAAAAATACAAAAAATACAAAAAATACAANGAAGTTTACATTAACGTGTGTTTATCTGCCATGCAGGCAGTTCAAATGAGGTGACAATAGGCGGTGGTTGACAATGGTGGTGTGACAAGAAGGGGTAGTGACATTAAACTAAAACCACTGTATCTGTAATCAAGTGATCATTAATCATGTAATCAAACCTGCTCTGGAGCTTAATTCCAGCTTCTAACTGGTGATTACATTTTCGGAAACAACTTGCTCTAACTGCCAACTTGTATTGTTACTATTAACGACACAAATTATGTCATATATATAACATAGTTGACTAGAAAAATAGATCGACTTTGAAACAAGCGACCATCCAAGTTGACATGAAAAAAAAAATTTTATATCACTAAAATATGCAAATTATACCCTGATTTACCTTTTTAGTGTTAAAGAATAATCAAAAATACAAAAAATACAAAAAATACAAAAAATACAAAAAATACAAAAAATACAAAAAATACAAAAAATACAAAAAATTCAAAAAATACAAAAAATACAAAAAATACAAAAAATACAAAAAATACAAAAAATACAAAAAATACAAAAAATACAAAAAATACAAAAAATACAAAAAATACAAAAAATACAAAAAATACAAAAAATACAAAAAATACAAAAAATACAAAAAATACAAAAAATACAAAAAATACAAAAAATACAAAAAATACAAAAAATACAAAAAATACAAAAAATACAAAAAATACAAAAAATACAAAAAATACAAAAAATACAAAAAATACAAAAAATACAAAAAATACAAAAAATACAAAAAATACAAAAAATACAAAAAATACAAAAAATACAAAAAATACAAAAAATACAAAAAATACAAAAAATACAAAAAATACAAAAAATACAAAAAATACAAAAAATACAAAAAATACAAAAAATACAAAAAATACAAAAAATACAAAAAATACAAAAAATACAAAAAATACAAAAAATACAAAAAATACAAAAAATACAAAAAATACAAAAAATACAAAAAATACAAAAAATACAAAAAATACAAAAAATACAAATGATACCAATGATAACATTGTATTTTTTGACGATGTATTATACATGGTATTATACGTATTATACATTGACGTATTATACGTATGGCACACTCTGCCATGTGAGTAAATTGTTTTTATTCATTTCATAGTAAAAAGTAAATCTCTACGATGAATTATCTGACGACAAAGTTAAATATTCACACACTGATAGTTATTTCTGCAGTAGGTTAGAAGTTAAATTTCTTTTCATATCATTGGTTTTGTTATTAATCATATTAGATTTAATGAGTTGGTATTTCCATAATTAGTCGCTTAATTACAGTAATAAATGAACATTTGTGGTTAGAACTAAGATTAAAGATGTAAGCACGATTTCGGATTAACTTTAGTTTCATCTGCATTAATTACAAGATCGTTTGTCAAATTATCGAAATATAGAGAAATTTT
>NIPM01000482.1:101847-121016 GCA_002738285.1 Holacanthella duospinosa
AAAAATACAAAAAATACAAAAAATACAAAAAATACAAAAAATACAAAAAATACAAATGATACCAATGATAACATTGTATTTTTTGACGATGTATTATACATGGTATTATACGTATTATACGTTGACGTATTATACGTATGACACACTCTGCCATGTGAGTAAATTGTTTTTATTCATTTCATAGTAAAAAGTAAATCTCTAAGATGAATTATCTGACGACAAAGTTAAATATTCACACACTGATAGTTATTTCTGCAGTAGGTTAGAAGTTAAATTTCTTTTCATATCATTGGTTTTGTTATTAATCATATTAGATTTAATGAGTTGGTATTTCCATAATTAGTCGCTTAATTACAGTAATAAATGAACATTTGTGGTTAGAACTAAGATTAAAGATGTAAGCACGATTTCGGATTAACTTTAGTTTCATCTGCATTAATTACGAGATCGTTTGTCAAATTATCGAAATATAGAGAAATTTTTTTGTTAAGTTTTACCATAAAAAGTAACCNAAGATCGTTTGTCAAATTATCGAAATATAGAGAAATTTTGTTGTTAAGTGTTACCATAAAAAGTAACGCATCTAGATCAAGAATTTTTGATGAAAATAACCATATTAGTTCAGTGGTTAAAATTTCTTTAACTTGATTCCGTTTTGTTAAAGTTAGGACGTACCTATCGTCAGCNCATATTAGTTCAGTGGTTAAAATTTCTTTAACTTGATTCCGTTTTGTTAAAGTTAGGACGTACCTATCGTCAGCGTTTTAAGTCATGCGACACTTTTCTCTTTCAACTTTTTCTTTTTGCTGACGTTAATTTACTCTCACAAATAAGAACCACCAAGTGATACATATCTGGGCAAATATGTTCGTATCAGTTTTANGACGTTAATTTACTCTCACAAATAAGAACCACCAAGTGATACATATCTGGGCAAATATGTTCGTATCAGTTTTAAAATTGAAACAGAGTGACCTAAGTAAAACAGATTTGACTTATTTGTGAAATATCCATCCCGTGAATTTGNTTTTAAAATTGAAACAGAGTGACCTAAGTAAAACAGATTTGACTTATTTGTGAAATATCCATCCCGTGAATTTGTGTAAGTAATTTGCCAATTTATCGGAAGTATATCGTACATTGATATGACATCCATTTTTAGAAGTCAAATCAAATTTTGCAAAAATTATGTTACTTTGTGCTAAAAAATTTTTTTTTAATATTACTTACTATTGTTTGTGCTTATGTCAACTTTTACGAAAATTTTGAAGATTTATAGTGGAATTATTCTATTTAATATACATTGTATGGTGCTATTGCTGCATCATTCCAACATAGCCGTATGGTTTTAGGTAACTGGTTATCGCTCAAAGAAAATCCNTATGGTGCTATTGCTGCATCATTCCAACATAGCCGTATGGTTTTAGGTAACTGGTTATCGCTCAAAGAAAATCAAACACGGGTTTCGTGGATTGGCCTGTTTGCTAGCCGAATATATCTCTTAGAGTCAATCAATACAAAATCTTGAGATAGATTAGAAATTTGAATTCAAAAAAATTGTTCGATGTTATAGCTGCATCTTTCCAACATAACCATGCGGTTTTGGATANTATGGTGCTATTGCTGCATCATTCCAACATAGCCGTATGGTTTTAGGTAACTGGTTATCGCTCAAAGAAAATCCCACACGGGTTTCGTGGATTGACCTGTTTGCTAGCCGAATATATCTCTTAGAGTCAATCAATACAAAATCTTGAGATAGGCTAGAAATTTGAATTCAAAAAAATTGTTCGATGTTATAGCTGCATCTTTCCAACATAACCATGCGGTTTTGGATAGTGGGTTATCGCTCAAAGGAAAGCCCACACGGGTTTAGTGGATTGCCCCATTGGCTTGTGGAATATATCTCATAGAGTCAATCAATACAAAATCTTGAAATAGGCCATAAATTTGGATTTAAAAAAATTGTATGGTGTTATTGCTGCATCATTCCAACATAACCGTATGGTTTTAAGTAACTGGTTATCGCTCAAAGGAAATCCCACACGGGTTTAGTGGCTTGGCCCGTTGGCTTGTGGAATATATCTCACAGAGACAATCAAGACAAAATCTTGAAATAGACAAGAAATTTGAATTCAAAAAAATTGTTCGATGTTATAGCTGCATCTTTCCAACATAACCATGCGGTTTTGGATAGTGGGTTATCGCTCAAAGGAAAGCCCACACGGGTTTAGTGGATTGCCCCATTGGCTTGTGGAATATATCTCATAGAGTCAATCAATACAAAATCTTGAAATAGGCCATAAATTTGGATTTAAAAAAATTGTATGGTGTTATTGCTGCATCATTCCAACATAACCGTATGGTTTTAAGTAACTGGTTATCGCTTAAAGGAAATCCCACACGGGTTTAGTGGCTTGGCCCGTTGGCTTGTGGAATATATCTCACAGAGACAATCAAGACAAAATCTTGAGNCACACGGGTTTAGTGGCTTGGCCCGTTGGCTTGTGGAATATATCTCACAGAGACAATCAAGACAAAATCTTGAGATAGACAAGAAATTTGAATTCAAAAAAATTGTATGGTGTTATTGTTGCATCTTTTCAACATAACCATGTGGTTTTGGATAACTGGTAATCGCTCAAAGGAAAGCTCACACGGCACGATGGCTTTTTTGTGCTATCTCCACTTTTCGNCACACGGGTTTAGTGGCTTGGCCCGTTGGCTTGTGGAATATATCTCACAGAGACAATCAAGACAAAATCTTGAAATAGACAAGAAATTTGAATTCAAAAAAATTGTATGGTGATATTGTTGCATCTTTTCAACATAACCATGTGGCTTTGGATAACTGGTAATCGCTCAAAGGAAAGCTCACACGGCACGATGGCTTTTTTGTGCTATCTCCACTTTTCGNTTTGGATAACTGGTAATCGCTCAAAGGAAAGCTCACACGGCACGATGGCTTTTTTGTGCTATCTCCACTTTTCGTCAAAAATCTTGGTACCGACGACCGGTAGTAAATGGCGAGTTAAGTGAATTCGCAGTTTTAATGTCAGTGTCTTCTCACCCTATAATATTGTAAAGTCCAATTCAAAATAAGTATTTGCAACCGATCTTTACAAAACAAGTGGGTTTGAGTTTTGGTTTTTGAAAAAATGTGCTTTGGTCTCGGATTCGAGCGTCACCAAAAAATTGGATTCGTTCTCAAAGTTGTTTAATACAAAAGAATGGATTTCGGAGCTGGTTTTTGGTTNATTGGATTCGTTCTCAAAGTTGTTTAATACAAAAGAATGGATTTCGGAGCTGGTTTTTGGTTTAGATTATCAAATAGTATCTAGTCAGAGAAGTGGATTATTAGTCCGATTTACCCACACGGGGACTTACATACCTGTAAACTTTTACTTGCATTTTGATTGTCAAATCATGAACTATCTCNGATTTACCCACACGGGGACTTACATACCTGTAAACTTTTACTTGCATTTTGATTGTCAAATCATGAACTATCTCTGGAATAGAGAAGGTTTACATTTGATTATTCCGTAAATAGAAAAGGTTTAGCTTTAAAGCAACGTATTAAGATGTAGGACATTAAATGTGACGAATATTGAAAATACCTGAGTGGAAAATACTTAAACGTACTTTATGTGCACGACTGGATTTAAAATTTTTATGGAACCCTGCTCCATGTACTTATCATTACAACAAATAAGATTTCGGAATTAAAAATTCAGTTTGTCCAAAAAAATTGTCCAAACAAATTAGCAAATGCTAATAAACTTTACAAGATCCAAAACAAAAAGTAATGCATTAAATTCATAAGAAATTTGATTTTTTTATACAAATACAGTTTCGTTTAGAGGTTACTATATTATCATTAATTTTGGCATGTAAGGTATCCATTGTTCAAAAAAATTTTAATAGTTTTATCATCAGCATAACTTATTCTCATAGTCTTATTTTTAAATGTCTATCTGCTGTGCAATTCACTGTTGGCAGTTTTGAAGTGGTTGTTTTACCAAAAATTTATAAAATAAGTCTTACTTCACGGATGCCAACTTGTATTTTATTGTCAAAATTCCATTGCAATACAAGTATTGTGCTATCAAGGCATGATAGAGAATTTTTTATCAATTTGGAAGCTAGTTTATCCATTTTAGTTAGTAAAAGTCGCTGATCAAGTGTTTAGGTATATTTGTAACGAAAAAACGATAACCTGAAATAAAAATTTTTATAAGCAGATTTTACTATCTGTCCATGGAAACGATGCTTTTTTGAATTTCAAAATAAATAACTCTGAAAGTTGTACTTTTTCCACTGGCATCTTCAATTAATATTGCACTACGCATTAATCGATGTCCTGACGACTACCCGTCTAGCAGGTTCTTTTATCGCTGATGTTACAATTCAATTTTTTACGTGTAGAACACTTCCTTAACAATTAAATACCAATTTCAGTTGTTTCTTACGTTAATCTAGGTCGTGTGTGTTGTATTTAATTCTGAACTGGGATTTTCATGGTTGAAAACAAAACTTAAAAAACGGTTAAACAACATAAAAAACAAAAAACAAAAAACATAAAAAACAAAAAACCGTTTTAAACAATAAAAACGGTTTTTATGTTTTTAAAAACAAAACAAAAAAACAGCAACACTGGTTAAAAGTTCAAACCAGGTAGTTACAATTCTTTGAGATATGTGATATATGGTCTGTCCAAGTCATCGTGGGATCATAGTGAAGCTCTAAGAACTTGATTGAATCAGTTGATTGTATTACCACGTTCCCAACTTTTAATTAAACTAGCATACAAAGTACTAATTCTATGTGTAAAAATAATGTTGAATATGAGTATGTAGAAGATGAATTATAAAGATGATGAAGAAGAAGATGATGATGAACCGGAAGCCACAGTTGAGAGTTTAATTATTATATTAATTTTAAATTTAATAAAAATAATAAAAATAATAATAATAAAAAATATTATTATAATAATAAAGAAATGATGAGAGGAGAGGAGCACCAACCAGTCCGAGATCTTGAAGATGAATGATCTGGCCTCAAGCCCAGGCTTTCCACACGCACCACACACAACCACGCCATAGACAACAACTCTCTCGAGTCTTGAATCTTCCCTGCCGGGAAGATTCAAGTACAACTCCCACATTACCCCTTTTCTCGGGAACATTGTGACCTCACAATGGAAATAAAATAAAAATTGGAAAAGTTGAAAAAATGCCAATATCACAAACGAAAAAATTTTTTTTATAAAAATCCAATTTACTTTAAGTTATATAAAAATCAAGGAATTTAACGGGAAATTCAGGGTTATAATGGGGAATTGAAGGAAATTGACTAGGTTTTTTAATGAAAATAATGGTTTGAATTTGAGTGTTGGAGGATTTGCAGTGTTATGTCTCCCGGGCGCTCTGGAAAGTTGGCGTCCACGCCATCGCAACGTCAATAATCATCAGAGTCTGAAGAGTTGGAAGGAATAGTCGTATTTTTTTGACGCTTTCTTAATCAATTTTTTCAAACATTCAAAACAGAATTGAAATTATTTCCGGCAACTCGAACTCGGGCAGGTGCAGTTTGCAGGGGAACTGTACTAACCGAATCTAAGTTCTGATTAAGATTTACGACGGAATGTGGAACGGGATGTACGGAAAAATTATTGTCGGATAAATTCGTCATATTGTCAGTGGAAGATTGAATAGGTGGAGGAGTAGAAAGTTTCGGTAAATCGAAATCAAGTTCTAAATTCGAGGAGTTATCAATTTCTGGTACCGGATTTCCATTGGTATCATTCGGAATATTGTATAATTTAACTTTTTGGACGGAAACAATTTTTGATTTTGCCTTCACAGCATCAGGCATTGTCTGAATACAAATGTGCGTAGAAAATCTATGACAAACTACTTCGAAATGACCTTTCCAATTAGGTGTTAACTTTCTAGAATGACCCGCTAAACTCGTAAATTTTTGAACTAACACCAGTTGACCCTTTTCGTAAGTAATTGGCTGATGCTTGGAATTAAACAATTGCTGTGAGCTCTGTTGGTTGGAAATCGTATTGTGTCTAGCTTCGGCTGAAGCATCCTGAAGACGAGGTGTGGAAACACTCTGTTCTTCGGCTTCTATCCATTCACGTAAAGTCGGTAATAAATTATCAGACGGTAAGTTCGGTAGCCTACCATAAACCAGAAAATAAGGCGAATGCCCTGTGATTTTGTGAACGGTAGAATTTATAGCGAATACTGCACTAGGAAGATGTAAATCCCAATTTTTTTGGTTAGTTTGTACAAACTTAGCGAGAATACGTTTAGTCGTACCATTAGCCCTTTCGTCAACCCCATTAGCCTGTGGATGATATGCTGAAGTGCGGAGTAATTTGATACCATTCATCTGTGCGAAATGACGAAATTCCATGGAAGAGAAATGATTACCTTGATCGGTGAGAGTTTTCACTGGACAACTGTGGCGAGAAATCAAATCGCGTTGTAAAATTCGAATCGCACTTTTGGAATCAGCGGAATGAACGGGGGATACTTCGATATAACGTGTCAACAAGCAAGTAACAGTAAGTGCATACTGGCTACGCCTTGGAGTCATTGGAAATAAACCAATCTAATCAATACCAACAAGCTCAAATGGAGCTGATGGAGGTTCCGTTGGACTACTCTGCCCTTTGATTAGAGCGAGGTTGTGAATCTGACACATAGCACAGCTGCGAGCGAAATTTAGTATATGCCTACACATTTTTGGCCAGAACGAGATGTTATCGCATGCCACGATTTGAAAAACCCTAAGTGGCTACACGACGTTGCGTGAATTTCGGTAATTAAATCTTTCCTAATTTTAGGCGGAATAACCAAACGCCACAATCTACCTTGTTCTTCAAGATACTGCGATAGAGAATACGATTTTGAAGAGTGAAATCCGCAGCATTCCATGGTTTTTTGAGTTTTGGAGCAGTGGAACCAGGGTGATTTAGAAAATTGATAATTTTACGGAAAATCGGTTTGTTATACTGTAACGGTTACAAATCGACGTCGGCAATTGACTGTAAATATTCAATCCTAGGAGTTAAATTATACAAAGATTCCTCAAAATCTAAGTCAATAGAACTATTTGCTGGATCAACAGGAAATCGAGAATGTACGTCAGCATTAGTGTGTTTTTTCTCCAGAACGATGGGTAATTGTAAAATCATACGGTTGTAAACGTAAAGCCCATCGTGCGTATTGATCATTAGGATCTTTCAAGTTAATCAGATGACATAACGAATGATGATCGGTAATAACGTCAAAATGTCGACCATACAGATATGGACGAAAGATATTAATTGCCCAAACGATTGCGAAACATTCCCGTTGCGAAGTAGCGTAATTCCTTTTCTCTTGAGTCAAACTACGAGAAGCGTACGCTATGACTCTTTCTTTACCATCCTGTTTTTGGCAAAGAGTGGAACCAATACCATAACCACAAGCGTCAGTATGGAGAAAAGTTGGAGCGTTTTCGTCTGGAAACGCTAAAACTGGAGCAGAGCAAAGCTTCTCCTTCAATTCTAAGAACGCCTTCTCTGTCTCAGGTGTCCAGCTGAACTGAACCATTTTTCTATCAAGCTGATGTAGTGGATCGGCAATTTTCGAGAAATTCGGAATAAACCTACGGTGATACGAGCATAAAGCAACAAGTGAACGAACATCCGAGATGTTTTTCGGAACTGGAAATTCACTAACAGCCCTAATTTTTGCAGGATTTGGATAAATACCTTCGGCGGAAACAACGTGACCCAAGAAATTTAATTCGGTATCTCCAGACGTACATTTCACTGGTTTTAATTTAATGGAAGATTTCCTTAAAGCCTGAAGAACTAACTTAATCCGTTCCAAGTGAGACTCAAAAGTCTTCCAAAACACGATAATATTGTCCAAATAAAGCAAACAAACTGACCATTTGAATGAACCCAAAGCGGAATCAATCAAACGTTGAAACGTTGCTGGAGCATTACACAAACCAAACGGCATAACGTTAAATTCGAACAAACCATCCGGCGTAACAAAAGCAGTTTTTGGAGAATCTTTAGGATCCATCTCTACCTGATAGTAGGCTTGATCACAATCAATTGTGGAAAAAATTTTTGCATCTCGAAGCCTATCGAGAGCATCGTCCCTACGAGGTAATGGATAACTATCTCGTCGAGTTAACTGATTAACTTTCCTATAATCAACGCAAAATCGCCAAGAACCATCCGGTTTAGAAAAGAGAACGACAGGTGAAGACCATGGAGAATTAGAAGATGAAATAACCCCATTTGCCAACATTCGATCAACCGATCGAGAAATCTCCTGACGTTCAACAAACGAAACACGGTAAGGACGTTGTTTAATCGGTGTAGCGTTGCCTGTATCGATTATATGCTGTGCTAAATCAGTTTGTCCTAACTTCGTTGGATCTGAAGTAAAAATATCTTGAAATTCGACAAGTGTGGAAATTAATTGAGACCTTTGAGTATCAGTTAAATCAGAACCAATATGCACAGTGGAAAGAAATTTCGATAACAAGGAATCGAGAAAAACGTTTGATAATGAACCCATTGAACCGGACGCTTATATAACGCAGATATAACGCTTATATCTTTTGACTTCGGTGATTGAAACTCGTCAAGAGAACACTGAATCAAAGATTCATCACAAAGATCAAAATTTAGCAAAATTTCACTTTTCCTTAGCTTAACTGGAATTTTGCTAAGATTTGTCACCCTTTCCTTTAGTGACCTTATCCTGTAGTGACTGATGTTATGAAATTGCAAACTGCTAAGAGTCGCGAATTTACTACAACCAGTCCGAGATCTTGACGATAAATGATCTGGCCTCAAGGCCAGACTCTACACGCACTACACACAACCACGCCACAGACAACAACTCTCTCGAATCTTTTCTGCCGAGAAGATTCAAGTACAACTCCCACAAGTATAAACCCAGTCTTTTATTTATATTAATGTTAACGTATTATACGTTAGGTTAACCTAAGAATTAAGATTTGTCATATAAATGAAAAATTGATGTTTAGCTACAGCTTTAGAATCGTGTATAACAACAGTTCGGTTCAATTGGTCAGTTTTATGCAAACAATTCTGTTCAATTCCATCTCTGTCGTTTTTTGGACTAACCACATTCGAAACTAGAATTGCTCGTAATGTCAAACAGGGAGAGTATAAAAAATTAAAAAACTGAACTAATAGGTATACCACAATTGGAAAACTTATCAGAACGGTATTTAAAAAATGAAAAAAACCCAATTGTTGATTAGGGATTCGAACCGGAACATTTGTACCATAGATTCTACCGGTTAACACAAATGAACGACGCAGTAGTAATTGGAAATTGTTGATCACATAGCGCTACAATTTGCGGAAGTGAAGTTTACTAAGATTATTTATTTGTCCTATAAATAGTTTCAGTAAAAATACCTATAGGTGACTTTTGTTGAGGTTTACCAATTCATCTATTTTGCATTTTGTTTCTGTTATGATTTGCCAAAAATTATTTTGATAAATTGTATTTAAAATCAACCTTTGTTTTGCAAAGACATTTTCCGTAGTTGTAATAGTTGTTACAGTTTTTAATTGCCTACATATAGANGCAAAGACATTTTCCGTAGTTGTAATAGTTGTTACAGTTTTTAATTGCCTACATATAGAATTGGGAAGTGAAGCTATATCTATAATATTTAACGATTACGTTCCAAATCGCTTTTTCTTTCATAAAAGTCAGCGTTGTCGACCCAAGATGGCAACGTCGAGCTTACAAGCGTCCTATAAGTCTAAGCGCCATATGGCTATGGGTTATTGTTGGAATAAGTCATCTTCGACCTCTGGCTCATGACTCAACGCTGTTTCTCAGTTTTTTTCTTTACCCAGATTAGAGTAGTTTGCCTTGTTTGAACTAGAGGACCAAATTACTATTTTTGTTTAAATCAGTAAGCAATCAGGATAAGGAACCATTATATATATAACATTCAATTTTGAAGTTACTGCAGTCTGAATCTATCATTCTTAGTATAGACTGTTTTGTACAAATCTCTTTGTCTACGACCCTAAATATTTATTACATGGTAGCAGAGCGTGGTTATTTAGACAAACGAAGACTTATACAATTATTTAGTCGAAAGCAATTAGGACAATTATTTAACTAAAAAGTGAGATTCCTGTTTGTTAAACCATTCCAACTTTGTAACACAGAAGCTCTGTAAGTAGAATAACGGATTTGGAAATAAGACGATAGGAATCGTCTGGTTAACGGAGGAGGAATTTGTGAAGTCTCTTTTTACATTTGAGACTTTCACAAAGCAAATAGTAGGGGGAGAGAGGTCATAAAATATCATTGTCTTGGCTCACTAGGTAGGGTAGGGATGGACATAATTCTTGGATGATATGGAAACCTCTGCTGAACAGAGGATTTCCATATCTGTCAACAGAAAGGAGACTAAGGATAAAAATATTCTTTTTGCACGTAGCCCTTGTCCCTTTTGAAGGTATAAAAGGGCAAGCCCGAGCCATAAAAAAGGGATCAGTTTGACTTGTTATTTTCTCAAAGCTAGAGGGAACGCAAAATTGGTGCCTGCTCGCTCCAAGTCAAAAACCTTCACTCGACCTGCTCCTTTCGGCGCAATAGAGTGTTATTAAAAACAATAACGCACTCAACCTGCACTTTATAGTGCAATAGAGTTTTCTAAAATTTTTTGGAAAAACTCAACTTGTTCCTTTCAGCACAATAGAGTTTCATCCAATGTTAAAATAACGTTTAACTTAATTCGCAACTATTGTTCACGGTAATTTTGCTTTGAATTATTTATAAAGTTAACGTCATTTTTTAACATTGGGATTATTTGCCCAAATGTGTGTAAGTTTTGGTCGCCGTCTCACTTTGATACACGACCGCCAAATATAATAAAATTCAAAAATTCAAAATAAAAATAAAAATAAAAATAAAAATAAAAATAAAAATAAAAATAAAAATTGTTTTTATCAACATCTGCATTTCAATTCCAGAAGAATAATTCTGAATCCATTGCCTGGTCATTGTATTTCTGACGATTATTTATCTTCGAATTAATTTCATCTAAGTAAGTCTTATCTTGCGTCCTGTTACTTAATTAAGCGGTTCCCCGAAAACTCGGGCCCGAACAATTAACTTTGTAGAAATTAGAGACTCTTACGGTTTGCATTGCCGTAGAGTCGTTCTATCCTATAACGCGCGAAAATCCGGCAATTCGAAGACTCGGCTTTTCGCTGACCTCCCATAGGGCACACGTAGGTTCCCTACGCATAGTATAATATAGGGCCACTACCGCGCTAGATTTTTATAGGATTCCTGAGCATTGCATATATTTACGAAATCGCGTTCGCGGATTACTCGTCGACAAAAATTTATCGTCGAGATCAAATTGCGTATATCCAACTGAATAAAATTAATAAAATCTCCGAAATATTAAACTCGACTCTCAGATTGTATAATAGGGGTTGAGCCTTCATACTATAATTTTAATTTAACGTGGGGAAATTATCGTAAATAAATTAAACCTTCTTCTTTAACCGGCATTCTTATTTTTACAGCATTAACTATTTTGACTTTGGTGTTTAAGCATGTGAAATTATTCCTAATTGGATTTTATACCGACTATCAGCCCTTAGGGGGTTAGGGAAAATTTCAATTGTCATAGTAACGATTTGCTCATTCCTCTCAACATCGTTTTATCAGCAATCTGCCGTCGTGGATGACCATTTCCATCAACGTTAATCACGCACGATATTTTTCCGCGATCTAATTTCCTGCTACTCCTAAATTTCTGATTTTGATAAATTGAACTCGCAGTCAGCTTTTTAGCCTGGCCACAAACCTGGGACAAGAAAGAACTTGGATTNTGATTTTGATAAATTGAACTCGCAGTCAGCTTTTTAGCCTGGCCACAAACCTGGGACAAGAAAGAACTTGGATTGAGGAAGTCAATTGAGGATTTCTCAGACTTCCAAAATTTTTGTAAAAATTAAAATTTATAGGACCTATTATTTTATTTAATTAGGGTAAGAAATTGACCCAAATTAATTATATATATATTTAATAATTTCATAATTTATTAATTTTTAATTTAATTTTCTACAACATGTATACTTTAATGATAATTTNATATATTTAATAATTTCATAATTTATTAATTTTTAATTTAATTTTCTACAACATGTATACTTTAATGATAATTTTGTTTTGATGATTATTTGCCTTTGACCCCTAATATCTCGATATCTGACACACACCAATTGATTTTTCTGCGGATTTAGATTCTACTGATTTCCCCCTTAAAAATGATGTTTCACTTGCATACTTTAATGATAATTTAATTTAGGTCATTATTGACCTTTGACCCATAATATTTCGATATCAGACACACACCAGTTGATTTTTCTGCGGATTTGGATTCTACTTATTCCCGCCTAAAAATGATGTATCAGATGCATACTTTAATGATAATTTAATTTTGGTCATTATTAACCTTTGACCCCTAATATCTCGAAATCTGACACACGTACTAGTCGATTTGTACTCTTCATATTTCAAGCATTTACCCCAATCATGGAATTGAAATTAGATATTTTGAAAAACTCAAACAATCAGAAATAAATAATACATTGACCTTCCAATTCTTGATTATTTGCACCAAATCGCATAAAAAACTGATTTAGCTGGTTAGGATTTTGATCTAAGAGTATTTGTGAAGTTGTATACAGCTATTCAGTGGATACATGTATATAATTTGTTAATCATATTCCCATTTTGTTCGAATCTAATTTAACTACATTTTTACAACGCGCTTTGGCATATAACCTTTATTCAGATGTTTTGGTTTTCAATAAAATAGCTTTCAATTTATTTAGAAATTGGTTTATTTTTTGTGAATAAAATTATGATTATGAATTATTTGAGTTTGATTAGGTAATTTATTCATATTAAATTTTTCAAGCAAGATTTCTGTCACGTAATTTCCGTGTGACGAACATTCGTTGTGACCAACTAACTTCCCGTGTGAGGAAGTTTCCGTGTGACGAACATTCGGTGTAACAAAATTTTCGTGACGAACAATCCGTGTGACGAACTTATCGTGATAAAATTTGGTGACGAAACGCCATAGAACCTACGCTATCCATATGCTAATACAATTATACTCTACATTATCCACACCTGTTAATTTCATGTATGATACTGAAGATGAGAAGTAAAAACATTCTTTATTAGTTTTATATTTGGACTTTGCAAAATATATACATATATTCATTCTGAGGTAAATCAAAACATAGGCATATTATGTGCACAAACAATCCTCGTAACAATTCCAAAGAAATAACTAAGGATACCGCGAATATCAATATTCAAATAAATGCGAATATCGGACTGCATTCGAATAGCGAATACTTCGAATAATTACGAATTTCATGTATATCGATTCCACCTTTTAACAGAAGTATAATTTTCGCATAAAAAAGACGTTATAAATTTAATTAGTGTTTTAAATTTTATGATGCTTCCCCTACCATTTCTGATCGATTGTTCTGCATCCATTAGTACAACATCGTCACTTTCAAACAAGGGTTATTATTAAAATATTAAATCAAGTTGCAGTTGAAAATAATTAAATCAAAATGAATAATGAAGAATTTGTGATGTTTTTCTCAGTATATTTTACATTACATTACCATGCAGAATATGTCAAAAATTATTTTCTTTTCTTTTACATGCAGTTGCATAGTAAAAATAAATAAAAATTCTTATAATATTCTGCCTGGTGCTCTACTAATTACACGCTTTTTTAAGTTTGTGATATATACGCTCGTTCTTTGACTCTTTAGTATTTCACTTTCTCAAATATTCAGCTTAAAAAAACAAACATTTTACTATTTGACAAAGCCTTTGCGCCAAACCTCAAATATCGAAGCCAATATCGCTCGAAGTATTCAAATGCTCGGAAATTTGCGGCATCCCTAAGGACAGTCCATCATAAAAAATATACATCGATTTCTCTTAAGAAAACAAATATAATAGTACTCCTCTACTTGCATTGTTTCATTCAAAGTCAGATACTGCAACTTCTGCTTGCACACAAACCCCAAAACGCTTGAAATTTACCTCAAATCATAATCCTCAAAATCACTTTTATCGTCATTTATCCCTTTCTTATTTCCCAAACTATTTCTAGGTGGAAATATATTCCTGCATATGTTGCCTCGAATAATCGGAGTCTTATCTCTTGATGTATCTTCCTTTCCCCCAGTGAGGCTAACCTCTGGTTGAACTTTTTTTTCACTCGTACAAAATTTGTTTTGAGGTGAAATTTTCTCTGCAACGGAATAATTCCTTGACCGAAGTTGTGTCATATCGTTAGACAACTCCTTTCCTGAAGCAATATCCTTGACAAATTGATACGAATAGATTGGTGCTATATCCTTAACAGCAAGCACTTGTGTAGCTTCTGACACTCCCTTGATTCTTTCCAAAGCACAACCTGGTGCATAAGGATTGCATTCAGGACAAAAAGTGTACTTGTAGTAGTGGGGTTTGCAGGTTCTTTTGTAGCATACCATACAATTACTCCTTGTGACTGTTTTGTGACCAACACAAATTTCACATTTCCCTGATTTTTTCATAGACGTTGTGGGAAATTCACCTGTGGGATCGGGAGGACGTGAATCAGATGGAAATCCCATAATCTTCATAGATAATTTTGCTTGAGCTGATGTACATGCCAGTTTTTGTGCTCTGGTTTTTATTAGTGGTTCCATAAGAACTTCAGAAACCATTCTAAGGAACGTTAGCCGAGATGGAATTTGCTTGATACCAGCTTGCTGTTGGTGAATTTTCCAAATGTTGTATGCATTGAGTGCTCCAATGTCACAAATGGCATAGAACAATTTCACAGGCCATCTGGAAATAATGAATTGTACATATCCTGAGGGCGGAGAAGACAAAAAAAATATTTATAGTTTTAGTCGAACCGAGTTGAGGCACGTTGACACGAATACTTAGCAATCATCGAATCAACAATATCCATTGCTCCCTTCGTTTTATTGTAATCCAAAATCATTATAGGTTTATGTTTGGTGTCAGAATTGAATTCTCTTGCGTGATGCTGGGTTGACAAAAGTACAACACTTTTGTGCGTTCGTGGAATATATGTCAGCTAGAAATCACAAAAATAATATTCCTCGAATTAAGAAATCAGTTTAATTAAATGATGCTCTGGAAGAATCAAATTTATCAGAATGCCAGGTCCATACTTACTCTTTTATGGTATATTTAAAAACACAATTACAGAACCAAACAGATAATAAACATTAAATTAATTACCATTGTTAAGTCATTTTGGAAGGCAAAAATTGATGAATATCTTTCTCTGCCTTTCCCAATTGTAAATCTCGGTATGATATCTGTACTATTTCTTCTAAGAGCTCCAAGAAGGGACATGTTCTGTTTTACGAGCTCAAGAGCAAGTGCTTTAGAAGTGAAGCACTTAGCAGTAGTGACACCACGTCCAGTTCCAAAATATTTTTCAACCAAGTCCAAAACTACTTTTTTTTCATTTTCTTTCACCACTTTGTCTGGTTCTTTGCCTTCGCAAATAATCAACCGCAGGATGTAGCCTGTATTTCCGTCGCAGCATGCCCATAGTTTAATTCCAATTCTAAATCTTAAAATGGTTTAATTACGATTTATTTTATCATATGATTTTAGGTTTTCTACTTTCAGATTATAGTTTGTTAAATTTAATGTTAAATATATCAACGTCTAGTAGTCGCTCATATGACACACAATTTACTCATGGGAGTACCTCTGAAATTTGACCCTTGACCTCTGAAGGTGACCAAAGTTAAAATGGGCTGAATTGAAGGCAGGTTGTTAGATTTACTTGAAACTCGGCAGAATAATAGATTGTATCCTGAGAAATGTTTCAACATGGCTCAAAGTTTTCAGAATTTATTCGTGACCTTTAAAGGTCATCAAAGTTAACGTTGGGTCAAGGATTGTCAAGGACCAATTCTTACAAGTTAGAGCAGAAACATTTAAACATAGTTCAAGAGGTCAATCATCTATGATTGTGCCAAGTTTAACGTAAATCATATGGGTGCCTCTGTTGACCGCATGCTAACTTTTGTAAACTCTGAAGGTCAAAGATAAATTTTTTTCAGAACCAATCTTGGTCACATGAACGAGTATCACATCATGTAGTGTTATTCGCAGAAATTACTAGTGCCTCAGTTTGGTCCACTTTATACGGTCCCCTATATAAAATAACAAGACGCTTTTTCGAGCGTGCTCTGTTGGATTTTATTCAGAATAAAGTAACACAAAATATTTTTTTCATTTTTTTTTTAAATACATATAAACTTGAGATGTAAAAAACAAATGAGCAGCAAATTTCTGTTAATTTATTCTGAATCGCTAGGGATTTTCTGTAATTTGTTCATTTTAAATATGAAAAGTACCAAGCACAATTGATTATTAATTACTATGACGATTTAGTCAAAAGTTATCAAGCTTGGCGATATCAAATATACGATATCAAATTTTGGAAACAATTTCGAAGTAAAAGTAAATTATAAATGACTAAAAGCTGAAACTAGAGTTGCCTTTCTCCCATCGTACTTCGACGAAAGTGCGGTGTGGTTCAAAACATTCAGTACCTATTTGAATGCAGTTGCCTTGGGAAAAACTGATTGTGTCATTGAAATTTTTTAACCACACCGCACTTTCCTCGAAGCACGGTCGGGGAAAGGCAACTATAGATCCAGCTTAATTATATGCAATTCGCAATTTCTTTGAATACAGTAGAGGGGGTTAGAGGTTTATGGTCAAATCGTTACAAATGTAATGGGGTGACTTCTAAAGTATATGAAACTAAAATTACAAGTACCATTTCCGATCTGATTGGTTTCTCTTTAGGATAGAAAAATCAATAACCTAACAATTAATCGGAGCAGATTGGCATTTTTACTGTTTGATATTTGAATTGCAAAAAATTAAAAAAATTCTAAAATATTTACTAATTAAAAATTCTAGAATACTTAATAAAGGTCCTTTGACTTTTTGGAAAAATCATATTCCTTTTCAAATTTTTTTTATAAAATAAAAGAGTTTGATTTATTTATTTTTAAACTTACTTGCCAGGTTTGGATTTCAATCGTACACCAAGACCCGATTTTCCTCTATATTCGACAATTAATTCATCCACAACAAGACTGTCATATGGACGAAGATATGATTGAAGGTTTTCCACAAATGGATTGAATACTTCGGATATATAAGAGAGTTTTTCTATCTTCAATCCCTGTTCCAATTTCCTACTTCGAGCTATCCAGTCATCAAATCGTAGACAACGGGAGAGGATTCGGAAACGGTCTCTACTCATTGTAGCCGTAATACATGGAATACTGTACTTTCCACTCGCGCACCACGTTTCAGCCAATGGGAGTTTCCTTCAAACAAATAAAATCTTAGTTAGTAAATAATCAATGTTCGCAATAATTGGTTGTAACCCAGTGACCCTGTCTCTTCAGTTTCTAATTCTGACAGCATTGGGTTAGACTTACTAACTTACATCGACAGCAGTGAAAGTAAGTTTATATAATTAATACAAACATTCAAGACAGACTATTTACGTGTCGAAATTTTGGGCAGTGACGACCTAAATTGAAACAGTCTGGCCACAGTTCGCACTGAATGACTTTTCAACTCTTCCGCTCAAACTATCAATTCTCAAACAAATTGAATGCCACTGCAACCGTTGAAACCAAGAAAACGTAGTGGAATGCCTCAAATAATGAATCTATTGTACTCAGCGAATAAAATCGCAAAAGTGCAACAATGATCAACAACAAACTCCCAAACTTTCACTAAAGCGTCTTCGGCGATTGCAACTATTCGTACTATACTCAACTGTTCAAAATTGTCTTACAGATTCTGAATTCAATCATTTCGACCAACAAAAGTCCAAGAACTAAACCATAACGATCTTACATTGCGCTAGACTAAGATACATTAGAATTATTATAAATATTTTTGATTAGTAATTTTCTACACAACTCAAATTATGTCATTTAAAACTTGTTGGTGTTTGATGTGATGTGGACCGATTTTACGTTACAAAAGTTGAATTATTATTTCACATTATGCGCGCACTAAATTTAATATTTTTTTAACTCTTTCTGTAAGTTCAATTTGGAGAAAGTAACTTTATCCGTCATCAAAACGTTGTGATAACCATGTATAATTGTTACAATGCGCTAAACCATTTTTGTCGAATAATTAAATATTATCACTTACGTTTTCTTCTCCAGTCCAAAATACAAAACTATCCCTATGTAGGCATACATTTCTTCGGCATAGGTCGGTTTCCAGTAATCCGGACCTATTGAACCATATGAATTAAGATTTGTAGCATTGTCTTTCTCCTGAGGACTTTTAGTTGAATCAGGTGGATTATATCTGTGTCCAAACATATTCGTATATTTGACAATGAGGTCCACAATATCTGGTGAGACCATGAGTTTAAATAGTTCAGCTGGAGTTAGTTTGGTGTCAGCAGCTTTTCCAAGAAGTTTTCCATCTTCTCGGAGTATATTATGTGCCCTTGTTCTTGTTCTTGTTGACTCGAGAGTGGTCCAGATCGTCTTGTCTTTTGCCATATATTCTATTACTTCTCTATTTCCAATTGTAGTTCCTGGCATAGATCTATTCGTCATTGAAGGATCTTTCACATGTAAAGTAGAAATAGGGCTTATTGATGTAGTTGCATTGATAGTTTTATCTACATCGATCTCGTCATCTGAACTAGATGATTCACTCGAAAGTAAGTTCAGAATTGCTTCAGCTTCTCCTTCAGAAGGAGATTCCATAATTTCATCAGCATAATATAAACCTGTGACAATTCAGTACAGATGAAAAATTAATTTCCGGCTATTTCAGTTGTAGGACGGTGTATATAGGTCGAATACAGCCATCTACTGAGCGCAATGAGATATTTACTGTACAAATCAATAGTAAGAGAACTGAAATATTTTTGTTCATCCAAAGGAGTATTCAAAGGCGTCTCTATTATAACACTGGAGTGCAGTGACA
>NIPM01000483.1:3922-118547 GCA_002738285.1 Holacanthella duospinosa
AAATTCCATCGAAAAATGGCAAAGTTATTGCCAAAAAACGGAAAAATATTAGTAATAATTGAGGGTGCAATTTTGGATCCCGAAGAAAGACTCTTTTCTTTTCAGTTTTTTGGCAATAATCACATCGCGATTTATCCAATCGCGATGTGATTTTTTAGATACTTTATCGTCCCTAGGAACGATTAGCGCATANTTCCAATCGCGACGTGATTTTTTAGATACTTTATCGTCCCTAGGAACGATTAGCGCATATCTGTTCGAAACAGATATTTTTTGTGACGATTTTGTAATGATGAGAAATGGTGAGTTGGAAAAAAAAAATCAAATCGAGGAACAGAGTAATATAACGAAAAGGGGATGAGCTNGATTTTGTAATGATGAGAAATGGTGAGTTGGAAAAAAAAAATCAAATCGAGGAACAGAGTAATATAACGAAAAGGGGATGAGCTGCCTTTACATAAAAATCTACCTATATGTAGATCTATAATATTTCCTACCACTGTGTGTGTTTCCACCTCACTCTACAGAGAACATGCCGATCCCTCTTTCTCCTTCTCTGCTTTGATTCATTGTTTTGCATTAACTTTTGTGCAATCAAAACATGTTTTGTGACGGTGCGCCATTCTGTAATGCTGATAGATGGTGAATTGAGAAAAAAGACTCGAGGAATCGGTTCTCATCCCTGCGTATATTTCCACCTCAATCAAAGCTCTATGAAAAGGCAGGCAATATGACATGTGATTAGAGAGAAAAAAATACATAAAATACGAACCACATGTTTAAAACTCCAATAAATTTTCTTCAAGTTGTAAACTTGTCCAACTCCGAGTGGTTCAAAATCCAATGGCGACGCTCCATTGTCAACAAAATGGAGACTGGAGGGGTTGAAAACCCCTCCCAGTGTGACACTGATGTAAAAATTCCAATTTCTGTCATCTACNAAATGGAGACTGGAGGGGTTGAAAACCCCTCCCAGTGTGACACTGATGTAAAAATTCCAATTTCTGTCATCTACATGTTTGATTTTGATGTTCATTTCTTCTTTTTTCATATTTCACAGAGTGGTAGCTCGACAGGAAATTTCAAGAGAAGCTGCTCTCCACGGTCCGAGTTATAATCATCAGGCAATGGATTATGCCTATGATGAAGTCCATGCTATCAAGTACAGAGATACGATTCTAAATCAAGAAAAGTGTGTTCATAGATCAGGTCCACCAATTAACTACTTCAGGGAGTTCACCGAAAAGACTCATATGGACTGTCCTAAGTCACTTCTGCTCCCCTCCGTCAATCTAATTAATAATAATAAGAAATTACACGAAAAACTTTTAAAATTTCAAAAATTTTCCTTACTTTTGAGAATGTGCTGCAGACATTGTATACTTTACGAGACAAGGTATTCCATTCCTAACGGAATACGAACAAGGTAATAAAAACATGTGGTCCAAAATTTAAAAAAATTGGAANTAAAAACATGTGGTCCAAAATTTAAAAAAATTGGAAATAAGTACGTCGTACTTACTATTTATTTCAAATTTTGGACCCCGAAGAATGAGCAATATTTTCGCAGTTTTTCGGCAATAACTTTGCCATTTACCGATGGAATTTGGAAAATACCACCGCGCATCAAGAATTCGTTTTATCAAGGTATCAAGCAGTTCTTTTTATTTAAGTACGAGTTAATGAGTCCGACGCTGAAGTGTATTAGCTAAAATTAAGCTGAANCGTTTTATCAAGGTATCAAGCAGTTCTTTTTATTTAAGTACGAGTTAATGAGTCCGACGCTGAAGTGTGTTAGCTAAAATTAAGCTGAAGTACAGTTTGTTCATTTCGTTAAATTTAAATAGTTAGTACTCGATACTGAATTTTAATAGCTGTTTTTTTTTTATCTAAACTCTCTTTTTGGCAATGTTAAGCGAAATCATAAACTATTACTCTCTTTTTGGCAATGTTAAGCGAAATCATAAAATATAAGTTGAAATCGAAATCGATTTAGTGTTTAGTGAGTTCTCGTTCATAATTTATAAAAGTTTTCATCGTTAAAGAGTAATACTGTGGTTACAAATTGATTATGACTCAAAATAAAGACTTCTTTCTTTGTGAAAAAATTATATAGTCAGTTTTTTAGCGCTAATGGCGCTAAACGTAAAGTTAAAGAGCTAGCGCTACTAAATAGTTAAAGAGCTAGCGCTACTAAATAGTTAAAGAGCTAGCGCTACTAAATAGTTAAAGAACTAGCGCTACTAAATAGTTAAACAGCTAGTTAATAAGTTAAAGAGCTAGTTAGAAAGTTAAAGAGTTAGTTAATNCTAGCGCTACTAAATAGTTAAACAGCTAGTTAATAAGTTAAAGAGCTAGTTAGAAAGTTAAAGAGTTAGTTAATAAGTTACAGCTAGCGCTACGTACATGGCTAAGCGCTGCACTAAATAGTAACTAGTATTAATGGCGCTGGTATTTTGTAACAATTCCGTTCCCGGTTAATTTTGGTTTAACTCATTTGTCTAATTAATTTGTAATATTTTAAAGTTATGAAAAATTACGCATTACGCATTATGCAAGGACGGCGAGGGAATCAAGATTGATTAGTTGATACTAGTTTGATACATCATCTCCTTAAAATGTCTCCGAGAATTCAAGTACATCATTGATTCTACAATTGATTGCAAAAAGAATTAATTTGCAAAATTTTTAACTATCGATGAGTAAAGAAATTGGTTAAGTTAAAATCATTTTTCTTACCTTGGTATGTATGTGGGAATAAGGGAGGTGGGATTGAATCAGTACGAAATGTAAAATGAAAAATATTCGTCACATCACTTTTCCCAGTTTCAGCGTCCATAACCTCAGCAATTACAGGTGTATGGATGTAATTCCCTTCGACGTACCCAACCTGTCGATAGTAAGACAAAAACCAAACACAGACACCCATTAATTCTTGGACGGAACAATGAAACTGACAACATCTAATAGCCTCCGGCATTAAAGTAATTTAATAAGATACTTAAGGTAATAATAAGTAATTCAGTTTTGGGCTAAAGTAAGGCAGTGGATGTCAATGCACTTTTAAAGTTAAAATATTAGAGGTTGTTTGGCTCATTTTGAACCAAATAAGATTAAGAAAATATGTAAACCCTAACTCTACATGTACTCGTAGAATGTACTAAGAAATAACACAGAGAGCATTACAATGACACCCGCTGCCTTACTCCTACCCACTTTTGAACTTATCTGTCAAGTTTATGAATCATGATCTAACCTGTGCTCCAAATCGTAAGATTGATCCAATCTCTACTGGTTTTCGAAACAAAATATCATCAATGTTAATAATTTTCGGTCTTGTTTTTCTAGAATCAGAATCAGAATCAGTATCAGTATCAGAAAATCAAGTTGGACGAACCACAAATGTGTAACAATTAAACTACAAAAAATTATTCCTCAATTCTTACGTGTACAAATAGACGTTGGTGAATGCGAGTTCGAATGCCTGACGCATGNTATCAGAAAATCAAGTTGGACGAATCACAAATGTGTAACAATTAAACTGTACAAAAAATTATTCCTCAATTCTTACGTGTACAAATAGACGTTGGTGAATGCGAGTTCGAATGCCTGACGCATGATGAAACCTCCAAAGATTTTGTTAAATCGATTTCTATACTGTAAAGTCAAAGAGTAAAATATTGACTGTACTGTTTACATTAAACAGTTTACAGAGTATGTTGTTGAGATGGTTGAGATAAGTTGTATAAATTAGTAAAGAAATTACCTGAGGATGACATAACAAAAGTGTATTGTGTTTAGCCTCTTCCATTGTTGATATTGACTGTTCCTGATTGGTTGAATGACTAGGTCGAAATCCACAATAATCAGGATGCATTCTGGACATAAATAAATTATGAATGAATTCTCGTTCTTCTTCATTTGGTGGTTTCAAAAAGAGAGATTCTTGAGCTGCTAGCTTACGCTTCACAGAACGTTCTAAAATAAAATAATTGTTTCATTAGATACAAGACGTTTAAAACTTGAGAATACTCAAATTATACGTAAATACATAAATTTAACTTCATTTTTGTAACTTGTGTACTTTCAACTCACCTTTTCCTAAAGAAATATAAGCTTCTTCTTCTGCTGACTCTGCCATAAGTGGATTAATAACAGCTGATCCTTGATTTAGAGGATCTCGAGCTACTAATACAAAAACAGCTGATGTCAATTTCTTCCATTTACATCCCCCTGGTTCCACTTGTTGATCAACTAGTACTGAGACTTCCATAGAAGATTTTCCCACCCATGAAATATGACCTGAGAGTCGAATGTCAGCAATTTTCTAAAAATTTAAATTATTACCAAATCATCAGACTTGTATTAGATTATCTTATTTATCTAATTAGATAAATCATTACATTCATTGGATCATCAGAGAAATGGATTGTATCCACTAAAGCTGTGACGACAGAGTATGGATTCTGATGACCTATAGCTCGAGGATTTAAAATATAGTTGTAACACGACCAAACTATGAATTACAACAATCATTTCAGATACAAAGAACTTTAGCTTACTATATTCCTATATTAATTGGTTAGTTTTGCTTTTGGTTACCAGCGAATACATCCAAATCTTCCAAAAGTCGTCCGACACGTACACTACCATAAGTGGTAATGTATCGTTCCCGTAGTTCTAAATTTTGAGTAAGAGGAACAATAGCTGTTATGAAGCTATCCTTCATTGACCTCGGTGGAAGCTCATTTTGACTTTTTGGTAATAAATCCATCAATTCCCGACGACTTTCAAGTATTTCTTGAACATTTGAAGGATTTGCATATTCTTTCGACGCACCAATTTGATTCGAGAACAAATCCACAACTGAAAAAAAATGAAACTTATACTAAAAGTATGTTAAAATCTTAATAATTGAAATTAATACACTTACTGTCAGTAATTGTGAGGGACGGAATGTTATTTGGTTCTGGATTGATGAAAAGTGTGGAGCAAGCAGTACTTCGGAAGCGAGTAATATACGATGAAGCAGTGATGAACGTTGTTTGATATCCAAATCCAAAACTTTTGATACTACGAGATGCTAATTGCTTCAACATTTCTAAAAAGTCGTTGTAATTGTCGTTGTCGTCACTGTTGCAAAGTTAGGTTCTAACCTAATCTAACCTAATTGACATAATAAGAAATAAAGTAGAGAATTACACACTAAATCAAATCAACAATTACCTTTTTAGAGATTCAACAAGAATACGCGGTATTTTGGTTGAAAAGAGTAACAAACCAAAACCACCTGACCCTTCTGATCGGATGTATCCACAGTTGCAACGCTGACCATTCGATCTCGATATCGATCTCGATCTTTTAATGACGATATCGATAGGAACCGATCTCGATCTTTCACTGAGATGATCGACTGTGCCGACCTCGATCTCGACTGCTTGTTAGAACGATCGACTGAGCCCGATCTCGATCTTTAGTTAGAATGATCGACTGAAGGCGGACGTCGATCTTTTAAGGCGAGATCTATGGGAGACGATCTCGATCTTTCGCTGAGATGATCAACTGAGTAACGATCTCGATCTCGATTGCTTGGTAGAACGATCGACTGAGCCCGATCTCGATCTTTAGTTAGAAGATCATTCGCTGAGATGATCAACTGAGTAACGACCTCGATCTCGATTGCTTGGTAGAACGATCGACTGAGCCCGATCTCGATCGTAAGTTAGAATGATCGACTGAGGGCGGATCTCAATCTTTTAGTTAAGCGATTGACAAGTATCGATCTCGATCTCAATTTTACGAAAGAAAGATCGACTACTCCCGATCGCAATCTCGATCNCGCTGAGATGATCAACTGAGTAACGATCTCGATGTCGATTGCTTGGTAGAACGATCGACTGAGCCCGATCTCGATCTTTAGTTAGAATGATCGACTGAGCACGGATCTCAATGTTTTAGTTGAGCGATTGACAAGTATCGATCTCGATCTCAATTTTACGAAAGAAAGATCGACTACTCCCGATCGCAATCTCGATCTTTTCGTCAAGAGATCGATCGATCTTGATCTTTTCATAAAAAAAATACCTCCGTTCAGACGTGGAACTAGAAATGAAACTCCGGAGTGTTTTATACGTGAATTGAGTATAGCTGAGAGCGTCGTGAAAATCGAGTAGACCTGATACCTGATGTTTCATTCACCACAAAAAAGTTAAATTAACACTAAATATGAAGAAGCCACTTGTTGCCTCAGGCTAGTAATAATAAAAGCATAACTGTTATGATCAGCTGTTCTGTCTATCAACACACACCTATAAAAAAAATAGAAAGGTTATTGAATTATGATANTCAAGAGATCGATCGATCTTGATCTTTTCATAAAAAAAATACCTCCGTTCAGACGTGGAACTAGAAATGAAACACTCCGGAGTGTTTTATATGTGAATTGAGTAACCCTGAGAGCGTCGTGAAAATCGAGTAGACCTGATACCTGATGTTTCATTCAGCACAAAAAAGTTAAATTAACACTAAATATGAAGAAGCCACTTGTTGCCTCAGGCTAGTAATAATAAAAGCAAAACTGTTATGATCAGCTGTTCTGTCTATCAACACACACCTATAAAAAAAATAGAAAGGTTATTGAATTATGATATGAAGCACTGTTGAGCAAAATATATGTGAACGAATTGGTGTAAGGCGATTGTAGTAGAGAATAATGGGTAACCGATCTCGATCTCGAACACTCTGTGAAGACATCGATCTCGATTTAAAAGATCGACGAGTATCGACATCGATCTCTAAATCAAGAGTTCGGTGGATTTCGATCTCGATCTTCCTACGAACGATAAAAAATACCGATCTCAATCTTCTGATCGGAAAGTTGCAACTGTGCATATTTTAGATAAGGTGTGTCCGGTTTTTACTTTCACTTTTTCTAAAAAAAAAAAAGTGTAAGTCAATTCGAGTTTCATCGAAACTCATCAAAATGATTTTAAATGAAATTTTTTGCGAAACACAAAATTTTTCATCGAATCTATTATGCTTGTATGATTTGATGGAGGATGTAATTCCACGGTATTTTATTTCATACGAAACTAAAACCCAGTGCAAAGGAAAAAAAAATCCGTTGCACAGCAGACAAAAAGACTTAAATTAGCGATAATCGAAAAAAAAAAACCATTTATCGCTTTCCGCCAATACGTGGTGCAGCCTTTTGTGTTGGTTTGGCAGCCTTTTGTTTGGATTTTTCAACTTTAGCAGATGTCTTTACAGGTTGGGCTGGTTTCTTTGCAGTTTTGGTAGCCTTCTTTTGCTCCTTTGCTGCTCGTACTGCTTGTTCGCGCTGAGCCTTACGAACCTATTGTCAATTACATTAATTTACTATCAAATTTTTTTATCATAACTTTCTAGGTTTAGGTTTAGGTTTAGGTTTAGGTTTCGGCTTCAGCTTAAGCTTAGGCGTAGGTTTAGGCTTAGGCTTAGTTCAATTTTTTTTTACCTCTGGTTTCATGTTTCTCTTGGCTTGAATTTCTGAGAGTGAGGCTCCGACAATGGCTCGTTGGAACTTATGGGTACGACGAGTACGTTTCTTCTGCGTCTCCTCTTCACCTCCTTTTTTATGTTTCCTTCGATAAAATACAGTCCATGTCACTTTACGAGGATTTCTTCGCATCAAGTGAGACCGCTCGCATTTAGCATTCAAGAAAGTGAAAACCTGAAACAAATGAAAACAACCTAAATAAAATCCATAAAGAAAGCTAATAACTTAAGGGTTTCATTTTAGGTTGGATTGAACCAAAGGGGGTTCAATTTTTACAGGCTTTGAGAACCTAATGACAGAAGAAACAGACCAATAGTCTGACTATTTAAGTTAGACTATTAGGTTGTTAAGGTTGGCCCTTTTGGTTTAATCCTAATCCAACCTTCCTCCTGTCCATTGAAACATGGTCCAAGGATTGAATAAGACCAAGACACCTGACAAGGGAGTAGGAGTAAACCACCATCCGCTTATTGTATCACTCCAATGTAATCAGCTCATTGCACAACTAGTGTGAAGATTTTTTTTAGGTTAGGTTTGTTTTTGTTTGTTAGAAGGCAATAATGGTCTGATACATAGACCGGATACATTGGACTGATAAACAATCAGCGGACGGTGTTTTATTTCGACCGAGAAGGGTTTCCTTAACTCTGTTTTTGGTTCTAAGCACCTTTTGGTTGAAGTAAACGAAAAGGTACTCAATTTTTGCAGTCCATAAGAACCTAACTAAAAGTAAAAGTGGCTGAGTAACATTCTGACCCTTCTTTCAATCATTAGGTTCATGGTATGTCCAGATAAAATACCCTTTGGTTAACTCCAACCGCACATTTTTGTTGAATTTAACCAATGAGTAGTTCACTTTTTTAAACCTAAATAAAGTAATGGAAGAAGTAGACTGTTAGGGAGTGATTTTGTAGCAGACTATTCTAAATTCTAGTAAAGTGAATCTAATACATTAGTGTACCTACAGCCGAGGTGCTTTCGTTTTTGTACCGGTATGCTTCTCCCATTCATTCCACTCACTCAAATGTCGAAAATGGTGTCGTAGGTACTAGGCTATAGGGACACTAATGTATAGATACCCTGTANGTCGTAGGTACTAGGCTATAGGGACACTAATGTATAGATACCCTGTATTAGTTTGCTTAGGTTTAGAAAGTGGGGTACTCATAGGTTAACTCCAACTGCACCATTTCTTTGTACGAAATCAATCAATAATCGATTAAAAATTAATCAAATTATGAAACTAAGTACCTTCCCATCAATTCGGACCATAGTTTTTCCATGACCCGGGTAGATTTTGAATGCACTGTATGCACAAAGACCGACCCTAGAAAGAAGGTACAAAAATGAACCAATTATACCATTTCCACAACACAAATTAATTGAATTACTTAACTTACTTCATTGTGAATAACCTAGGATTTGCTAAAAACCTAAAATTGCAAAAATTGTTAAGAAAATTCCAAATTCAAACTACAAGAATGAATCGGGAGACGACAGACCAGACAGATGAAAATTTTTTCCACGCTCTCAGAAATTCAATTTTTGTTGCTCTTCTAAAGTTTCATAATTAGTCACTAGATGGGGTTACCAACATGCGTCAATTTTCATAATTTTGCAAATTTTTTCAAAAAAATTGAAATTTATAAAAAAAATTTCAAAATTTGCAAAATTATGTAGAAAAATTTGAAAATGGATTTTCTCATGACATTTTCAATCGGAATGCGCAAATACTCAATAACTTTTAGATAATAAATAAAATATCTATTTCTGAATTTTAACAGATAAAAATCATGTAAATTAATTCAAATTTTAAGTCTTTTTTTTTGAATTTTTAAACAAAATTTTTGAATTTTTAAACATAATTTTTGAATTTTTAAACATAATTTTTGAATTTTTAAACAAAATTTTTGAATTTTTAAACAAAATTTTTGAATTTTTAACAAAATTTTTGAAATTAAAACACGAAAGTGAGACATGTCGTCATCGTCTGTGAATTTATGTAGTCAATTGGATGTTCGTGCAGCAGCTTCCATCCTCACTATTGCTACACAAGGTATAGTGTTAATTTTTTAATTAATCAATAATTATTTATGAATTGTAAATAAATATAATTTAATCTTTTGATTACTGAATATATCATTCTTATTATCATTTATTATGTCATATTTTTCTTCTTAGAACGTATCAAATGTCCTAATTGTGAGCAACTAGTTGTACCGAAAGTGATAACACGTGCAGGAGATGTAAATCAAAATGTAAAGAAACAGAAGAGAAACTTGTGTTCATGTTGTAAGGTCAAGATCAAAGACGAGGTCAAAATCAAAAGAGAAAGTGATACAACAAATGTCTTTGCTAAACCTCGACCAAGTACAGTCACTAAATATGAAGTTCAACAATTGAACAATGAGATGAGATGTTTGGTACAAATATGTCCTAATTGTCACTTTGAAATTGCAGAAGTATTCTATTAAAAAGTTGGAATTTAATACAGTGGAATACCCTTATAAGATGATTTATGTTGCACTGCGAATTCTGGTCTTATAGTTGTCATAGTCTTATAACGGATATACAGTGGAACACGCTTATACGAGTGTTCAGTTTGCACTGCGAATTCAGGTCTTATAGCCGTCATGGTCTTATAACGGATATACAGTAGTCGACGGTTATAAAACCATCCGTTATAAGACCATATTGGTTATAAGACCTGATTTTTTATAGCTTGGTTTGATCCAATGCATTTAGCAATGGTGAATAATTCATTATAAGACCAAAGGATATAAGACAAAAACGGATATAAGATTGCTTTTGGCGTTGATAATTGTGTTTCCCCCCCCCCCCNCGCTTATCCCCGACAGGACCTTTTTTTGTTTAAAAATTTACGTAATTGTAATTAAGTAAAATGAAAAACTCATTTTGATGTGGGTTTTTTCTGTAAGGTCAACTTTTCAAAATTTGATCAAGTTTAATGGAAAATGGCTTATACTTTTTATAAGACCCAATGGGTCTTATATCCATTCTTCTTGTATTTTTCAAGGTTTCAGAAAGTCAATTGCTTCAATATTGTAAGATAACAAATAAGAATACTTGCACTTATTTACTTTATTCATTTTGAAAATTATTTTGTATGTTGAAGAATTTAAGCTNAACAAATAAGAATACTTGCACTTATTTACTTTATTCATTTTGAAAATTATTTTGTATGTTGAAGAATTTAAGCTTCAAAACTAGAAAAGAAGTTTGTGGAAGGGAATTAGTAAACGTTTATATTCCAAAACGAATAAGAGTAAAGTAAAATATTGAAATTGGGTATGTTTTGGTCTTATATAAGTTCCATCGTGCCCGAACTTGGACTTTGAATTCAGGTCTTATAACCGTTGGTCTTATAACCCGATATCACCCCATGCCAAATACATTGTTCCAAACCAAGTGCGCCAAAAATAGATCTTATAACCGAATTAGTCTTATATCGGTTCATCGGGTGATCCTATAAGCATGATCCACTATAATCTAAAATTTTATTTCAAGAATAATCACAAAATAATTATTATAGGATAAATCAGAAACTAACCAAACTATTTAGAATTACTATCTTTTCCATTCATTAATAAAAGATTAAGACCATGATCTAGTTTACAACTGCTACTTATAACTACTTAAGATGACAATATAACTCTTCTAACTCGAGTTACGTTGTAGAATAGAAAATAGAGAAAGTGACATCTTTGTGCTTACAGTTGGATTCAGCACTAAATTTCCGTTCAGAAAATGTAATTCCCATTGATCGAGGTGAGTTGTTTATTATACAAATGAGTTAAGATGAAATATATGTGACAAATTTGCGACACTCCATGTTTTATGTCACAACTTTTTTATTTGAAGAACTGCGGACTTTCGGTTGGATGCGTTGGATTGAGCACTAAATTTTCGTTCAGAAAATGTAATTTCCATTTGGTCAAAGTGTAGTTGTTTATTATACAAATTAGTTAAGATGAAATATATGTAACAAATGTGCGACACTCCATGTTTTACATAACANAAGATGAAATATATGTAACAAATGTGCGACACTCCATGTTTTACATAACAACTTTTAATTTGAAGAGTTTCGACTTTCTGGTTGCCTGCGTTGTTAGGTTCCAATCGTCTAAAAGTCTACAATTTAGTGTCTTCTTATACCTGTTAAAAATTAAACCAATAATAATAAATTATAACAAAAAGTTTCATATTTTGAACCAAAGAATAACATAAGTATACCTTTCCAATCGTAAATTGATGAGGAATGACTTGATATAGTTGGATTTCGACACACAAGCAGGTGTATCCAGGTATCGTTTTTCCAATGATCAAGTATACAGAGGTTGACGGGAATTTCTGAAAAAAAATNAAGCAGGTGTATCCAGGTATCGTTTTTCCAATGATCAAGTATACAGAGGTTGACGGGAATTTCTGAAAAAAAATTAAAAAAAAAAAACATCAAAATTACAACTTTAGATAGTAAAACGCCTAGTGACGAAGACACTAGGCCTCTCATCACCGAAAATTAAAAAAAAACGAACCAAGAAGTAAATACAGCAAGTAAAATAGCTAAATTGGAGACAATTTTCGCCATTTTTTACTTCTAAAAATTACCCCCAAAAGGTTTTAACTTAAGACCTTANAACATCAAAATTACAACTTTAGATAGTAAAACGCCTAGTGACGAAGACACTAGGCCTCTCATCACCGAAAATTTAAAAAAAAACGAACCAAGAAGTAAATACAGCAAGTAAAATCGCTAAATTGGAGACAATTTTCGCCATTTTTTACTTCTAAAAATTACCCCCAAAAGGTTTTAACTTAAGACCTTAAAATCAAAATCACCAAAAGAAAAGTAGCAAAGTTAATCTTTAAGATACTTTAGATATTTTGGAAATATGAGTGTATCTATACATTTTTTTTTAATTAAACCAAAAAAAACCGGACCAACTCATTAGACGTCTTCTGATTACGATTCCACACCATGTTTCACAAGAACTGAAATTTAAATATAAAATTACAAAAGTTCATCTCTCTTATTACTAAAAAAAAAAAAAAAAAATTAACTTATTAAAATCTTACCATCATCATAGAGTGGTTGTTAAGTGTCTAGAAGTCTGTACTTAGTTTATATACACCACCACCACTACCACTGTACCGTAATTCACTTTAAATTTGATACAAAAGCTAAAAATCTAACGCCTATCAAAATCATCATCCCTCAGCATATAAAAAGAATCAAAAAAAAAAATCAAAAATCAGGTGTCTAATCATTTTGCATAAAAAAAAAAAAAAAAAAAAAAAAAAAATTTTTTTTTCTAATGAATTCNCACCATGTTTCACAAGAACTGAAATTTAAATATAAAATTACAAAAGTTCATCTCTCTTATTACTAAAAAAAAACAAAATTAACTTATTAAAATCTTACCATCATCAATCTCACCAACAATTCACAGATCTTCAGACATGAATCAAATTATACACCACCACCACTACCACTGTACCGTAAAATTCACTTTAAATTTGATACAAAAGCTAAAAATCTAACGCCTATCAAAATTATCATCCCTCAGCATATAAAAAGAATCAAAAAAAAATCAAAAAAAAAATCAAAAATCAGGTGTCTAATCATTTTGCATAATAAAAAAAAAAAAAAAAAAAAAAAAAAAAATTTTTTTTCTAATGAATTCACAGAATTGACTCAAGATATGATTTGACTTTATATATTTATAATTTGATTTATTGATGCAAATTGCTGGAGCCAATGGTTCTGAGAATCATTAATTATAGTAAAGTATAATAGCAAATTTCCTTTAGCAAATCTAGAAATATTGTGAGAATAGAAGAACGGCTAAATTCAATTTCTTGGCTTCCCTTTCAGACCCTCTTGACATTTTTTTTTAATATCCACAAGAAATAAGATAATCCCCTAGTTTCTCGACTACCGAGGCCGCCTGTTGGGGTTGAATAGGATCATCATATATTGAAACCACCACCGCTGAAAAATACATCAAATCCAAAAAAAAAAGTTGTCACAATCTGTAAACTGTAAAGACTGTATCAATCTCTGTAAGAAACTGTATCAATCTAGCTGTACAAAAGTGTATCAATTTCGTGATTTTTTTTTTTTTTTTTACTTACATATTTACATTTCTAAAAAAAAAAAAAAAAAAATTTTTTTTTTTACATTTCTAAAAAAATTTTTTTTTTTACATTTCTAAAAAAAATTTTTTTTACATTTCTAAAAAAAAATTTTTTTTTTACATTTCTGTATTATTCAAAAAAAAAAAAAAAAAAAAATTCTACAATGTGTCTGCAGAATCGCCAGTGAACAAGAAATCATCAAATTACTTTAAAAAATCCACTCAACACTGACACTGACACTGGAACTGAAACTGACAATGACACTCAAACTGACACTAACTAACAATATAGTGACAAAATGGTCTGTCACATTATTTTTTTTTTTTTTTCATAATTTTTTTTTATCTAACTTATTCTCAATAATTTTATTTACCTTGTTTCGTTTTCATGCAGTGAACACCAACTTTACCGAGTTTGGCTCGTATGACAGTGTCTGAGCCAGAAAGATAAATGTATCTTTTACCAGCGAGGGTGAGTCCATTTCCTGTCAAGATGTCCTTATGATCAAATCCTTGCACCAGTTTCACTGCTTCTTCTGGTGAAATCTGCAACAAAGGAGAAACCAAAAAAAAAATGNGATCAAATCCTTGCACCAGTTTCACTGCTTCTTCTGGTGAAATCTGCAACAAAGGAGAAACCAAAAAAAAAATGTAAAAAAAAAATATAAAAAAATATAAAAAAATATAAAAAAAAAGTTTCAAAATATACATCTGGGACACCAACAGGTTTCTTATTACGTTATCTTTAACATCTAATATTTTTCAAACCAATGCCAAATTATACTTCAATTCATACCTACACACTACTACACTTAAAATGATTAATAATAACTCCAAAAAAATATATATAACTCCAAAAAAAAATATAAAACTCAAAGAAAAAAATATAAAACTCAAAAAATATATATAAAACTCCAAAAATATATATATACCTCCAAAAATATATATATAACTCCAAAAATATATAAATATAACTCCAAAAATATATATATATAACTCCAAAAATATATATATACCTCCAAAAATATATATATAAACTCCTTATTCAATTCTCATCTTCTCGTTGTATCTACACAACTAAAATATTCATACTATTTTTGGTATTACGATACAACGAGTATAAGAAATTACAAATTAGTCCATAATTTCAAGTCCAAATGTAACATATAAGAAAACTTTACNATATATATATAACTCCAAAAATATATATATATAACTCCAAAAATATATATATACCTCCAAAAATATATATATAAACTCCTTATTCAATTCTCATCTTCTCGTTGTATCTACACAACTANATATATATACCTCCAAAAATATATATATAAACTCCTTATTCAATTCTCATCTTCTCGTTGTATCTACACAACTGAAATATTCATACTATTTTTGGTATTATGATACAACGAGTATAAGAAATTACAAATTAGTCCATAATTTCAAGTCCAAATGTAACATATAAGAAAACTTTACCTTGAAATCGATGACCCAATTAAATTATTTCATTCTCCTAAATTTCTCTACTAAATTAAATCATGAAAGCGTTAAAGAACCATTTTTGTCTCATCTTCACTTCAACATTCAACATCATCTAATTTGTAATTTTGCCAGAAGAAATCATAACTTCAACTTCGCCTACTAAACTCTAACCTCGATCCAATGAGAGATTAGAAATTTATTTTAATTTCTATATATTTCATTTAGATGCCAAGAATAACGGAAGTATAAGTTATAAGTTATAAGTTATAAGCATAAGCAAAAGCAAAAGCATAAGCATAACTATAAGCAAGAAATTTAACAATATGTTGCAATTTTCAAATACTCAAGGAATAATTTACCAACACCAAAAATGTTCTAACCAAATTAGAAACCACAACAAGGACAAACTATCCAAGTCCAACTCTCAAAAGTCAAAACCTAGCGGAAGTTACAAGTATTCTTATTTTCTCTAGTGGAATTTTATACTTACCATAAGAGGATAATAATTTAATCAAAAGAAAATAGCCTCACTTCCTTGACAAAAAAAAAAAAAAAAAACTTCTTACTAAATTTTTTTTCTCTTCTTCATTTAGCATAAGTTAAAATAATAACTTATAACTTTAACTAAATAATTTTAATTTTTATTATTAGTTCAAACTCTAAAGCTAAAGCTAAAGCTAAAGCTAAAGCTTAAACTGAAGAGTGGATTTCTAGAAAATGATAAAGAACCTCACCACAGGAAATCCATATGAGAAAAATTATCTAGATTTCCTCTCTTATTCATAAGTTTAAAAGGTTCAAAAATGAAATAAGGTAGGAGTAGAAACAAGAAAATAAGAAAACAAGGAACATAATTTTTATACAAAATGAGGAAAAAGTATAAATGTTAAGAACCCGGTTGGAGTCACGTCAGAGTCAAATAAGAACCTACTCATACCGCTGACTCATTTCGTATGCCTTAGTAGCCTTGGTCCTAAAAATTTAGAGAACAGGAAAACCCAGAGACGACAGAGTAGAGAAAAATACAGAAAAGTAAAAGTATCCGTTGTAACAATTCTCAAAGGAAAATCCCGATCATCTCAAAGAAGAAAAAAAAAATGAAATAAGAGAAAATACCCTATTTATAACTTCCGCTCAACGTTACTGTGAAGAAAGAAAATATTCATGCCTGTTTCGGTTGGAATTAACTCTACGCCTTCATTCCAATCGTAACATTATGGTCAAAAAAAGTAGGAAAATGACAAAAAAAAAATTTAAAAAAAAAAAAATTAAAATTAAATTTACACTTAAATTTTTTTATAAGCACTGCAATAGTTAGATGATAGTTGACAAATTAAAAATATTATTATATAAAAAAAAATATTTCTTCCATTTGTTTTCCTTTAGGAAGTGTTCCCAAAATAGAAGAGGACCTCACTGAATTGCCAAACTGATACGTTGAATTAAGTATGAAGTGGATCGTGATTCACCGGAAACGATTTGAATGAGATTACCGANATATTTCTTCCATTTGTTTTCCTTTAGGAAGTGTTCCCAAAATAGAAGAGGACCTCACTGAGTTGCCAAACTGATACGTTGAATTAAGTATGAAGTGGATCGTGATTCACCGGAAACGATTTGAATGAGATTACCGATTTTCTTAATTAGACGTAATCCTTAAAGACCCCATACACCACTGGACTCAACAGCAATAGGAATGAAAATAAACTTGTTGTTTGTTCTGAATTCAAAAATCTCAATTCAAAAATCTCAATTCAAAAATCTGAATTCAAAAATCTGAATTCAAAAATCTCAATTCAAAAATCTGAATTCAAAAATCTGAATTCAAAAATCTGAATTCAAAAATCTGAATTCAAAAATCTGAATTCAAAAATCTGAATTCAAAAATCTGAATTCAAAAATCTGAATTCAAAAATCTGAATTCAAAAATCTGAATTCAAAAATCTGAATTCAAAAATCTGAATTCAAAAATCTGAATTCAAAAATCTGAATTCAAAAATCTGAATTCAAAAATCCTGAATTCAAAAATCTGAATTGAAAATCCTGAATTCAAACATCTGAATTAAAAAGTCTGATCTGAGAATATTGAAATTTGAATTTTTAGATATAATTTGAATCGTCTTACGGCATCGTACTCAAAAAAGAGTATTTTAAGGTTCTAGAGTATTTTTAAGCGGTTGTAATTCCTTAAATAGGAAGAAGAAAGATAGCTTTGTTCTCTTGTTAAATTGAAATTTAAAGTTAATGACCCATGNTTCAAAAATCTGAATTCAAAAATCTGAATTCAAAAATCTGAATTCAAAAATCCTGAATTCAAAAATCTGAATTCAAAAATCTGAATTCAACAATCTGAATTCAAAAATCTGAATTCAAAAATCCTGAATTCAAAAATCTGAATTGAAAATCCTGAATTCAAACATCTGAATTAAAAAGTCTGATCTGAGAATATTGAAATTTGAATTTTTAGATATAATTTGAATCGTCTTACGGCATCGTACTCAAAAAAGAGTATTTTAAGGTTCTAGAGTATTTTTAAGCGGTTCTAATTCCTTAAATAGGAAGAAGAAAGATAGCTTTGTTCTCTTGTTAAATTGAAATTTAAAGTTAATGACCCATGGTGAGTGAGACATAACTTAACCCTTTTATACTTACTAATTGATTTCTTTTGTTTATAAAATAACATTTAGTAACCTTGTCTAGTCACTACTCACTAGTGATACCTTTCTTTTGTTTTCTTTCAAATCTAATTTATCTTTCACTGAGAATCTAATCATTAAGTCTTAACTCAACTTCCATGACATACGGACGAACTCGTCTGCCCTAGAATTTGTGGCTTTGATGATGCGGTAACTAGATTACAAAAAAAAAAAAAAAAATCTATCCCTAGAACTGGAACTGGAACTGGAAATGAAATTTGAATGATAATGAAATGACTCATGTAACCACATCCCAACAAATATGAACACAACAAAACGCATAATGTCAATAAATGACAAGAGTTTGACTAATCTACCTCTAAATTATTAACCAACGTAAACGTAACATAAAATTACTTGTTAGTAAAGTCAACGCCTATCCTCAATAATTATCTAAAAATCCAAAAAGAGTTCTCTAAGAGTTCAAATTCTAATTTCAAATTCTTGTTTTACAAAGGTCATTCATTGACCCATAAATTATAATTAACACTCACAAGAACGATATGAGGAAACTTAATTCATTCACTTCTTTCTCACATAGCATGACTTTCGCAAAAATTATTAGTATGTTAGAAAATGCAACCAAAAAAAAAAACATACATAATGAAATGGCTTTACTAATCTTATCTTACTCTTAACAAGAAATAAAAAATCGCAAAATCCGGCCATGACTGAATTACGTGATTTTGAAACCGACAGGCAAAGGAATTATAACTAAATTTGATTTATCTATAAAAAATTCGGTAAATCGGTCAATGACAAGGTTCAAATTTGATACTAAAAGTACTCACACAAAGGACAGAGTACAAGGTTTGAAATGAAGGTAACTGATCATATGAAAGAAAAATATTGTCAAAAAAAAACTTGCGAAAATGAAAATGACATGTGACTTAGCAGTTTTTAGGTTGTTAGGTTATTAGGGTAAGGGATTAACAATCAGCGCTGGAATCGTACTTTTTTTAGTCTCATTAATAATTCTTATTCTTATTCTTGACCTTCAGCTTCCCTAAACCCTGAGGCTGAGGCTGAGGCTGAGGCTGAGGCGAAGGATGAGGCTGAAGTTGACAAGAAAACTAATTCAACGAAAAAAGTAGTATCGACATTTGAGTATGTCGATGTTATATGATTAAAATATGAGGTTGATTCTGAAGTAAGGCAGCAGTTAGCAGTGGTATTGTTTTCTTGTTGTTACTAACCATTATTAGACCCTTAGCCTTAGCCTTAGCCTTAGCCTTAGCCTTAGCCTTAGGGCGTTAGTACTGCCACTACTGCTAGACTCTGACTTTACCGTCATAACGTAGGTACCTACTGCCTTACTTCAATCCCAACCTCCTTGTCCTTCTCCTTGTACCAATCTACCGAACATGACAAAGAGATATTTGAACCAAATGAGAACAACCGTGACTTGTACCATCACCAGTGATTAGTATTGGTTCAAATGTATCTAATTGAATTATTGAATGAGTTTAGTTTAGCTAAATATAAAATTTTATTAGGTCAACTTCAACTTACAACAAATCCTTCGCTGGAAGCCCAGTTATGTCCATTGTGTCCAATAATACATGCCTTGGTGACAGAATTGGTAGCATGTAGTTTATCAATGTAATCGGTCCAAGAACTCATTCTGATTAGTTTGGAAGAATTACTGGTTTCTCTAGACTAAAAATAGGAGTAAGAAGAGTACTTTCTTTAGCTCTTGACTCTCCCAAAGGCAAATCCTTATTAGTCACCTCCTTACCGTCACCACCGGGATCCAAGTTACAAGAGACCAACTACTACTCAAAATTTGACTACTCTCTATACTCAAACTCAATACTCTCTGTACTCTGAGAGGTTACTTTTTACTTACCGTGTGGGGTAAATCCAGTCTATTTCTAATGAAATCCTATTCAAATTCAACACCAGAAGAGTATAGAAAAGAGGTGATTTCAACCCCCAACTTACGCCCTTTCTAAGGAAAGACAAAGACTCACTCAGACAGACAGAGTGCTCTAAAATGAGAGGTTTTTGAAAAAATTTCAAAAAAGTTGAAAACACAGAGGGTGTGAGTGAGAGGGCGGCCTCCGAACGACTGATCACACATCGGATAAATATTGATGAAAATTAATTCTGATATTGCGATGTTGCCAAAATAGTGGAAATCGGTTATAGTAAACTTTTAGGTTATAAAAATGAAATATATGAATTAAATATATAAATGAATAAATGAAATATATAAAATATATAAAATTGAAATATACAAATAAAAATATCGTTTTTAAATTACCTTTTGATGTAATTTAGGTTGGATTTAGGCTGCGGGTGTTTTTTTTTTTTTTTTTGCATAGATTTGCAAAATTTGTGCAAAATTTGACTTGACCGCCAACAATGGATGTCAGATTCGTAATCTACGTGAAATTTCTGATCGATTTAGGTATCACTTACCCAAATTCCGTGAGGAGTGCGATTTTTGATTTGATTTTTGATTTGATATGATTTATATCTTATTCAAGTGTCAAAGGTATCAAAACTTTTCATTTAATTGTTCTGATATTCTTTTTAATGTTAAATGTGGGAAGTTTTTTTAAAATATTTTTAGGGAATTTTAAACCTAAATCTAAGATAGGAACCTAAAGGGAAATAAAATAAGTCAGATAGTATCCACACCTGCTGCCGATAGGAGTAAAGCACCGTCAGCTGATTGTATCAGTTTATTGCACTTAGTGTTCAAATTTTTTATAAGGTTAGGTTAGGTTGTTGTTAGGGGTTAGGTTGTTTTGTTAGGAGGCAATGGGCTGCCACAGGACTGATACAATCAACTGACAATGCTTTAATTTGACCCACGTTGCCAAGTCTTACAGTAGTTTGCTTGCGAAATTAAAAAATCTGAGGGATTTTAAATAGGTTTGATTTTCATTAGGATGGAGATTGTTTAAAAGAATTTTGTTTTCTTATACAATCAATCTACAAATCTTAAAGACAATGGAAGAGACTTTTGGTCCATGCTATTTTATTAGAGAACGGAAATTAGGTGGTTGTTTTTTTTTACAGGGAAAGTTTTTAGTTTTAATTTTCTGGATAAACACTATGCAGATTCAGAAAGATCATTGAAAAGTAGGATACAAAGTTGAAAAAATCAAGTCTTTACTATCAATGTATGAAAAGTTATGATTTTTTTTTTAAATAATTGATATTTTTGGATCTTCTTTTGAAACACCCATCTCTTCGTACATTATCGTCTCAAAAGAAGGTCAAAAAATTTCAATTTTCAAAAATTCATAACTTTTGTTCTAGTGATCGTAGAGCCTTGATTTTTTCACTTTGTTCCACTACTTTTGAATGATCTTTCCAAAACTGTTAATACTTTTCCTGAAGAAAAAAAAATTCCACTTGTTTATTAATAAAAAGGGAGTTGCTTTGCTCCGCAAATAGTATAGGGTCAAAAGTCTCTTCCATATGCCTTTATAAAAATTATAGATTGACTGTAATATATGNACATCGGATAAATATTGATGAAAATTAATTCTGATATTGCGATGTTGCCAAAATAGTGGAAATCGGTTATAGTGAACTTTTAGGTTATAAAAATGAAATATGAATTAAATATATAAATGAATAAATGAAATATATAAAATATATAAAATTGAAATATACAAATAAAAATATCGTTTTTAAATTACCTTTTGATGTAATTTAGGTTGGATTTAGGCTGCGGGTGTTTTTTTTTTTTTTTTTTGCATAGATTTGCAAAATTTGTGCAAAATTTGACTTGACCGCCAACAATGGATGTCAGATTCGTAATCTACGTGAAATTTCTGATCGATTTAGGTATCACTTACCCAAATTCCGTGAGGAGTGCGATTTTTGATTTGATTTTTGATTTGATATGATTTATATCTTATTCAAGTGTCAAAGGTATCAAAACTTTTCATTTAATTGTTCTGATATTCTTTTTAATGTTAAATGTGGGAAGTTTTTTTAAAATATGTTTAGGGAATTTTAAACCTAAATCTAAGATAGGAACCTAAAGGGAAATAAAATAAGTCAGATAGTATCAACACCTGCTGCCGATAGGAGTAAAGAACCGTCAGCAGATTGTATCAGTTTATTGCACTTAGTTTTCAAATTTTTTATAAGGTTAGGTTAGGTTGTTGTTAGGGGTTAGGTTGTTTTGCTAGGAGGCAATGGGCTGCCACAGGACTGATACAATCAACTGACAATGCTTTAATTTGACCCACGTTGCCAAGTCTTACAGTAGTTTGCTTGCGAAATTAAAAAATCTGAGGGATTTTAAATAGGTTTGATTTTCATTAGGATGGAGATTGTTTAAAAGAATTTTGTTTTCTTATACAATCAATCTACAAATCTTAAAGGCAATGGAAGAGACTTTTGGTCCATGCTATATTATTAGAGAACGGAAATTAGGTGGTTGTTTTTTTTTACAGGGAAAGTTTCTAGTTTTAATTCTNGTTGTTTTTTTTTACAGGGAAAGTTTTTAGTTTTAATTTTCTGGATAAACACTATGCAGATTCAGAAAGATCATTGAAAAGTAGGATACAAAGTTGAAAAAATCAAGTCTTTACTATCAATGTATGAAAAGTTATGATTTTTTTTTTAAATAATTGATATTTTTGGATCTTCTTTTGAAACACCCATCTCTTCGTACATTATCGTCTCAAAAGAAGGTCAAAAAATTTCAATTTTCAAAAATTCATAACTTTTGTTCTAGTGATCGTAGAGCCTTGATTTTTTCACTTTGTTCCACTACTTTTGAATGATCTTTCCAAAACTACTACTTTTATGTTACAAAACTACTATGTTAATACTTTTCCTGAAGAAAAAAAAATTCCACTTGTTTATTAATAAAAAGGGAGTTGCTTTCCTCCGCAAATAGTATAGGGTCAAAAGTCTCTTCCATATGCCTTTATAAAAATTATAGATTGACTGTAATATATGATAAATTTTCATAATCAAATTTTTAACAAATTCTCCTAAATTTCAATTTTTGAGTAAATTACAAGAAAGTTTATTTTAAATTTTATTAAGAAGGTAACTAAAATTTCCTCCAAAAAAATAACAATTTTTCTGGTTTTGGTGTTAAATAAAGGTAAAAATATAAATTTATGCTTATTATTATTCATGAACTGAGCCCATAAAAAAGCTACTTAACCGAAAATTCAGTTAAGACTCCACCTTGGAGTTTTTTGTTCGTCTTAGCCGAGGGTTTCTTATAACCGAAGTAGTGATTACATCCGAATTTCATTTTCATATGAAATTATTTTCCATCTCAATTTTATCAACCCTTAACTTTAAACGATTTTCTTTTAAACTCTTCCCAGAATAAAAAAAAAAAAAAAAAAAAAACTTCTTTCAAAATTATACACCAAAAAAGTCATACTATTTTTTCACATATATTCAAACTCAAATCACATATTTCNCTTGGAGTTTTTTGTTCGTCTTAGCCGAGGGTTTCTTATAACCGAAGTAGTGATTACATCCGAATTTCATTTTAATATGAAATTATTTTCCATCTCAATTTTATCAACCCTTAACTTTAAACGATTTTCTTTTAAACTCTTCCCAGAATAAAAAAAAAAAAAAAAAAAACACTTCTTTCAAAATTATACACCAAAAAAGTCATACTATTTTTTCACATATATTCAAACTCAAATCACATATTTCNACTTCTTTCAAAATTATACACCAAAAAAGTCATACTATTTTTTCACATATATTCAAACTCAAATCACATATTTCTAAAATCTATTAATTAAAAATAAATAGATTGCCCGATAAGGATATNCATATATTCAAACTCAAATCACATATTTCTAAAATCTATTAATTAAAAATAAATAGATTGCCCGATAAGGATATTAACTAAACCCAGCGATTTTTAACTTTACATTACAAATTCATTAAATTTCTTAAAAAAAAAAACAAAAAAACATNTAACTAAACCCAGCGATTTTTAACTTTACATTACAAATTCATTAAATTTCTTAAAAAAAAAAACAAAAAAACATCAACTTAATATATTATATAAATTTGATTGATTTATGAAATCATGAAAGCTAAATTTTTAAATCGGTATAAAAATTTTCATTTTTATAACTTAAAAATGCAATTTTCCGAGGTATGATAATGAAAGCTCATGAGGTTGTATAAAACCATGCAAAATGCAACAACGTACTGCATCTTCTTATGCTGTTTCCATTTTTATCCAATTTTTAATTTGCCTTTTTCTCCAAAAAATTAATTTTCTAAATTCCTTTTTCTAAATTCTAGTTTACCTAACCTATAAAAAAAAACAGAGGAAATTTAATTAAATTTCTCCAAACTGACAAATTGGTTCCTAACGATAATAGTTCCCTCATTTCGTCAGTTGTGAAGAAACACACACAAAAAAAAAAAAGTGTTGTACAAATTCTAAATTTTAGATTTAAATTTACAAGGATATTCCTTCTGAATTACTTTTTAATCTAATCAATAGATTAAAAATCTAATTCATTAGATTCCGAGTTCTAAATTAATTCCTTAGTTCTTACCTAAAGACGTTAAAGTAATAATAGTTCATCTTTTTTTCTTTTCTTTTTAAAAAAAAACCGTTTGACGAACTACATTCTTTCCAAAGAAAAAGAAACAAAAAAAAAAAAGAGAAAAAGAAAATGAAAACCCAATTGCAATTGCAACCATCAACGACAAAAAAGATTTACAACAATGATTTTTTTATATGGTTTACAATTTTGAAAGTTGGTAATGTAGTTAGTAATTAATCAATTTAAGATTTTGAAATCCCTATCAGCAGGAAGAGACATGGAAACAACATTTAACAACACGAAAATTGCAAAAAAAAAAAAAAAAGATTTTTTTTTTTCATTCACTCAAGAGCCAATTTTGCCTTCTATTTGTTTTTTTTTTTTGCAGAAACTGGGGTACTGATGAAATCGCTGTCTAAATTTGAGGCTTAGAACATGTCAGCTACATTAGACGGCATCTCCACGATGTTAGTGTTGTAAAAATCCTCGATATCTTTCAGAGTACGTGTGTCCTCATCAGTTACAAAATTAATAGCAACACCTTTACGACCAAACCGTCCACCACGACCAATTCTAAAAATAACAATAAGATTATATGTATAAAAATTTATCATTATATATAAAAAAAAAATACAGTGCGTTCAAATAAGAAGGCGAAATTTTTGAAAAATGATTTTCCGGAAAATAAAAAATTGAGTATATGTCAAAATTTTACATACATTATGAACTGCTCAAGTTTCTTAAAATCGTTTCTACCAAACTTTTGTTAACTCTTCTTAACTTAAAAAGTGTCACAAAACTCTAATTTGTGGGATTTTTAAAAACACTAGTGCCGAATTTTCACCTTCTTATTCGAACACACTGTATATAAAGTCTAACCGGTGAATATAATTTTCCCTATTAGTAGGCAAGTCGTAATTAATAACAAGTGAGACTTGTTGTACATCAATCCCACGAGCCAATAAGTCAGTGGTGATTAGGACACGGCTTGAGCCAGATCGAAACTCCTTCATGATCACCTCTCGCTCTTTTTGATCCATGTCTCCGTGCTGAAATTTAAAACATATAGAATTTAATTTTTATTAAAACCACTGGTATAATAAAGCAACTTAAAAGTTACAATCAAAAAAAAATTATATATATATATACATATATATACTTATCTTCATGAATTATGAAAAACGGTGTCGATTTTATGCGTTAATTCGCATAATAACGCATAATAACGCATAATAACGCATAAGCACAACGGACACGTATAATTTATTTTGCGTCTGATTTTTACAGTTTTTACCCCATTTTATACCATCATAAGAGCTAACGCTCGATTTATACTTAATGTCATTTGTCCTATATTCGAATGAAATGCAGTATGATTGATGAATTTTGTAACAAATTTTGCAATCTAATTTACCTTGACAATTAAGATTTTTGCAAAATTGGTTACAAAATTCATGAATCATACTGCATTTCAATCGAATGAAGGACGAATGACATTGAGTATAAATCGGGCGTAATTGTTGTTCGAATACTACTAACAAATAGACTATTCATATTTATCTAAAACATTTTACAAGATTTTATTTAGAAAATTTTCCTAAATTTAGCAATATCTGGATGTTTCTTTTCGAAAAAACTAAAATTATTAAAATTCATGACTCTAATTCTACTAATATTCGATTCTTGCTCATTTATATGGACGCAAATCCTTATAAAGATTTTGATGCTCCATCAGAAACCCAATATAAGTTTATAAATCACCGCGTATAATATCACATAATTTTTTTTTATTTCACGCATAAAAAAGGCGTCCTTGCAAAACAGAATCTCGGTTCAACACAAAGTGTTTCATTTNTTTTTTTTTATTTCACGCATAAAAAAGGCGTCCTTGCAAAACAGAATCTCGGTTCAACACAAAGTGTTTCATTTTCCTCTTGCAGGTAACAAAAAAAAAATTACAAAGGTACCAAAAATATATAAAATCTGCCGAAAATCTTAAGGGAAGATACTAATACAAAATGTAAAAAATCTGATGACATATTACACAACTTGGCATGGATTCTCGCANTCTTAAGGGAAGATACTAATACAAAATGTAAAAAATCTGATGACATATTACACAACTTGGCATGGATTCTCGCGTGTATACGCACAACGCACTGGCTTTGTTAAGCTCAAATAATTAAATATTGTAGTTATTCTATTTACCACTGAATATTAATAAATATCACAAAAAACAAACAAAAACTACCAAAAAAATCTCTGCAAANTTATTCTATTTACCACTGAATATTAATAAATATCACAAAAAACAAACAAAAACTACCAAAAAAATCTCTGCAAAAAGTAAAAATAATAATTATTTTTACTTTTTGCAAAGATTTTTTCGTTTTTGAGTAAGAAAAAAAGTACGCTAAAATTGGAATAAACAATCACATTTGAAAAGTCAAATTTGAATATCACCCCCCAAGTCTAAATAGAATAAATACAGTAAATAATAAAAATACATCAAATGAATCTATCAATTTAGATATTTTGNCCCCAAGTCTAAATAGAATAAATACAGTAAATAATAAAAATACATCAAATGAATCTATCAATTTAGATATTTTGATGTTAATGTTTACTTTAAAAAAAAAAAAAAAAGCAACACTACAAACATGATCACATTTTGATTAATTATTCCAACCACACCCAAATAAAAACGTTAAAAATCCATCTTTTCTCTTACCATAGCAGAAACGGTGTGTTCCTTCTCACGCATTTTTGTAGTGAGCCAATCCACCTTACGACGAGTGTTACAAAAAATAACGGCTTGAGTAATGGAAAGCGTGTCATAGAGATCGGAAAGTGTGTCCAATTTCCAGTCCTCTTTCTCCACATTAACATAGAATTGTTTGATACCCTCAAGGGTCAATTCCTCCTTTTTCACAAGGATGTTTACAGGGTCCCGCATAAATTTGCTCGTAACTTCCAGGACATCTGGTGGCATAGTCGCAGAAAGCAAGATCACTTGTGTATCTGCATTTAATGTCCTGAACACCTATAATCAAAATTACAATACATTTTCAAAAAAAATCACTCAAATCATCATCAATTAATCTCAATATCATCCCAATCAAATTTAAAATTTACCTTATAAATTTGATCCTTGAATCCACGAGACAACATTTCATCAGCCTCATCAAGAACAAACATTTTAATAGAGTCTGTGCGGAAGGAACGACGATTAATCATGTCAAACACACGCCCAGGCGTTCCAACAACAATGTGGACACCAGACTCCAATTTTCTCATGTCATCACGGACATTGGTTCCACCGATGCAAGCATGGCAGGTAATGCCTATATAATCCCCCAAAGCAATCACCACCTTTTGGATCTACAAATTCAATAATAATAATAATAATAATAATAAAAACAAACATTNCGATGCAAGCATGGCAGGTAATGCCTATATAATCCCCCAAAGCAATCACCACCTTTTGGATCTACAAATTCAATAATAATAATAATAATAATAATAATAATAAAAACAAACAATTTTTTTTTAGAAATAACAACCTATAAATCTTAAAAATTTAAAATATAATGTTTCAATGTAAGCTAAAAAATTTATATTATTTACATAAAAATCATTTAATAACCTACATCAATTTTTATTTTTGCATCAAGCGCTACCAAAAAGTTCATAAAAACTTTATCGTTAGAGTCTTTTCGGTTATTAGATGATGCTGCTAACAAATGTAAATGTAAACACTTATTAAAAATTCTATAAGACACACACCTGTTGAGCCAGTTCTCGTGTGGGTGCCAAAATCAATGACTGACATTGACGGACATCGGGATTAATTTGTTGGAGAATTGCAATGGAAAACGTTGCAGTTTTTCCAGTCCCTGACTGGGCTTGGGCAATTACATCCCGTCCACTTATACACGGAATGATCGCACGTTGTTGAATCGCTGATGGTTTTTCAAAACCATAGCCATAGATTCCTCTCAAAAGTTTTGGATGTAACTCCATATCATCGAAACTAGTTGTGATCTATAAATTTAAAATAAAACAATCATCAATACTCATAATCATAATCAATGTTCACAATCTTCATAATCTCAATCTCACAAATTTACCAGTATTTTTTGGTAACAAATTTTACATCCCCTAACGCCTACTATCTAATACTACCAAAAAAACACCATTCTCTATCGATTTTCNGGATGTAACTCCATATCATCGAAACTAGTTGTGATCTATAAATTTAAAATAAAACAATCATCAATACTCATAACCATAATCAATGTTCACAATGTTCATAATCTCAATCTCACAAATTTACCAGTATTTTATGGTAACAAATTTTACATCCCCTAACGCCTACTATCTAATACTACCAAAAAAACACCATTCTCTATCGATTTTCNTGGTAACAAATTTTACATCCCCTAACGCCTACTATCTAATACTACCAAAAAAACACCATTCTCTATCGATTTTCTATCTCTTTCTAACAAAAAAAAACACGAGGAAAACTTTAAACTAAAAACTAAAACTAAAACTACGCCTCTTGCAGTTAAAAACAACCCTCTCTCATCACACTTCCAAAAAGTTCCAACATGCAATTCTCATCTTCCTTCCTACGCCTTTCATTGATCTCTCAAACACGCGTACATCTCTCAACCGACTAACAGAAATGATGTCATCTAAATTCAACAACATCTAGTAGGACTAATAAAAATTCATCATCACACAATTCATGAACATTTTACGTTCGTCACCCTCATTATTATCCATCTCTAAAAATTCCCTTCCTAATCCCTACTGCAGTAGTCTACAACTTACAATACAAGTCTGTATACTTCCAATTACAAATTTACGTATCAATCTCAATCATGATCATGAATCATTGTTGTCCATTTAAGTCTATGAATCAAAAGTTGAAAACAACTGACCTTTACCCATACAAATTGATGAGTCAGAAGACTACAAACGAATAAAATATACATACAATTCACCTGAGTCAAATTCAGTAGGATTAGTAGCTAATTAAATACATANCTACAAACGAATAAAATATACATACAATTCACCTGAGTCAAATTCAGTAGGATTAGTAGCTAATTAAATACATATCTAATAATAATAATACAAAGTGGTGAAAATAGTTACCACCTTCTCAATCTCATATTCACAGTCTCACAGTCAAATCCATCCTCTTTCGCAATGAACATTGAACCTTCTACGTCTAATTGAATAATTTTGAAAGTGAAGGCCATTCTTCTATACCTTCTTTCTAATACTAATGGAAAATGACGCAGAAAGTAAAACAAAAAAAAATCATATTTTTTCTTTCTTCATTTTCTGCCTCGTGTAAACCGTCATAAAAAAAAATATTAATTGAAGAGATCATTAACCCTATCCCTCCTTCTCCTACCCTCTCAACAATGAAAAGACGGTCCAAAAGACTCATCTCATCATCATCGTTCAATTATTACAATGAAAATTATTATCACATGTGATAGTCATGCCTTTCTAAGTTTCCATCATCTCAATTTCCATGAGAATTATTTAACAAGGAGTTCTTATCCTAATGATAACTAAGTTGGTCTTAACGAAACTTAAAACCTGTTGCTTGTCTGTCTGTCTCTTACCCTAAACATTATTATAATAATTCAAATCTAACTGTTAACAAATCTCATCTCATCTCATTTACTGGGATGATGATGACCTAAGCAACTGTTCCCTGCACTTGTCACTAACACTTAATAATCACATTTATTTTTTATCTTTCTTATCAACCTTTACTATTATCAATAATATATCCCAATTGTTGTTGCGTCAATGAATCTAATTTTTGCACTTTTGCAATTAAATTTAGAGTACTATAATGTAAAAAAAAATCACACATGCAAAAAAAAAAAAAAAAAAAAAAAAAACAAAAAAAAAAAAAAAAAAAAAAAANTCGTGTCGTTAAAAACAACTTCAAATTGGACTTATTAGTTTATAATAATAATAAGTAAAAAAAAATATAATAATAATAAGTAAAAAAAAATATAATAATAATAAGTAAAAAAAAATATAATAATAATAAGTAAAAAAAAAATTTTTTTCTAAATAATTTTTGTAATCAGTAGCATGAAAACATGAACTTGTTAATAATAATAAGCAGGTAGAGCAAGAAAAAACAATGATGCGAAACATGTTTAAATTATGTATAAATTTCATGTCTTGTTGAATTTAAAGGTTAAGTTGTTTCAATTCTTTGAACATTTTATCAATGTCTGGAGTAATGAATTACTATTATACATATGTACTATACAAAAAAAAAAAAAAAAAAAAAAAAAACTACAAGGTAAATTTGCGCTTTGCTGGAGTTATCAAAAATGCGGTGAATGAACCCTACCAATTTTTTTTATACCTTCTCATAATCATATGTCCCCCTTCGTTTTTGTTCTATTTCTACTGCACACCTTCTTTCTAAAAAAAAAAAAAAAAAAAAAAAGTCCTTCGACTTATTAACTCCTGGGAATTTCCATAAAAATTTAACCCTAATTTAATCTTTTCAATTTAAAATTCGATATTTTTATTTTTTATTTTTAATTTCTTATTTCTTATTTCTTTATTTTTACCCTTTGGTCATTATCTCATAAAGTTTAAAGATAATAGTACTTTCAAGATACCTTATTCTTCTTCATCTTCATTGTCAAATAATTTTAGATTATTATTACATCTTTTCCACTTTTAGAGGGTTAACTCCTCATAAAAAATGAAAATTTTTGATATTACATGGTAATATTATTGTCAAAATGTAATGTAATACACCTGTTCTATAGTACTACAAAAGAAGGAAGAACCGTCTCGCTTATATAATCGTAGTGCAGTGAGTGAGAACTGAGAAAAACCTCATCAATGTATTATTGAATGAATGAATGAGGAAAAGAGGTTTGTAAAAAACGAAAAAAAAAATATAGGTCAACCATTGAGAAGATCCCGTAAAGAATGTTAATGTCAGTCAGCTCAAGTTCCTTTTTTTTATTTTCTATTTCTATACAAACTAAACTACGTCCTGTAACTTTACTTTCGCAATGAAGGAATTAGCACACCTTAAAAACAATTACTATTAAAAAAAAAAGTGGAGCTACTTACTAATATCCTTCTTGTTATAATGAAACTTTACAATTTAATTGGTTCAATTCTGTAATAATAAGGTCTTAATAGCACACGAATTGAACAATACAGATAAATTACACAATTATTATTCTTTCTAGATGCAGGATATACAGAATACAGATTAAAAAATGAAAAATACAGAATAAAAAATGAAAAATACNTATTCTTTCTAGATGCAGGATATACAGAATACAGATTAAAAAATGAAAAATACAGAATAAAAAATGAAAAATACTGAATAAAAAATGAAAAATAGAGAATAAAAAATGAAAAATAGAAAATAAAAAATGAAAAATAGAAAATAAAAAATTTTATAATTTTTTATATGCATTTTACTCTAGATTTTCTGTTATATAATCTTTCTGGAAACCCAATACCCAGTACGTCATTCATGAAATACTGGTTATAAGAATGGGATCTTGAGTAACCAAAAACATCTTTGACCTCTTTTGTATTTGCGAATTCTTTCTACTCACTGCATTACAACTACTACTCTAACCGTCTGTCTCGTTGGTTTCAACTTCAAGTATCAACCTTGGTTTAATTCTATTTCCTGTTCCTNATTCTTTCTAGATGCAGGATATACAGAATACAGATTAAAAAATGAAAAATACAGAATAAAAAATGAAAAATACAGAATAAAAAATGAAAAATACAGAATAAAAAATGAAAAATAGAGAATAAAAAATGAAAAATAGAAAATAAAAAATTTTATAATTTTTTATATGCATTTTACTCTAGATTTTCTGTTATATAATCTTTCTGGAAACCCAATACCCAGTACGTCATTCATGAAATACTGGTTATAAGAATGGGATCTTGAGTAACCAAAAACATCTTTGACCTCTTTTGTATTTGCGAATTCTTTCTACTCACTGTATTACAACTTACTACTCTAACCGTCTGTCTCGTTGGTTTCAACTTCAAGTATCAACCTTGGTTTAATTCTATTTCCTGTTCCTTTTATCACTCAACAGTAAAGTCTTTAATGGGCGCGGTTAATCATTAATCGTGTACTTTTACTTTGTCGACCTTCAATCAATCAATGACTATAGGATTGATTGATTGAAGTATGTAGTTAGTAGTTGTCAAAAACTGACCTTGCAATTCAAACATAAATAACAATCGAGAAAGAATTATCAAAAATTATAAGATAATTTCAATTATTTCCCATTCGTATTAATTAATCTACCTAAAACTAAAACTAGCACTGGAACTGGAACATGTGAGATGAAGATGAGATAAGTACTTAGTACTGTCAAGACATAATGAAAATCTAAGTTTATAAAATGTAAAAGAGATGTAATCAGAATTAGAATTGTAACAATTGACTGAATCAATTGTTACAATTATTAGTATTTACAATAATATACTTAATTGTAATTATTGAATCAAGGTTAGATAATGACCTAGACTCTAGACTCTTTTACCGAACAGTTACCGAAAATAAACCATAATCTACATAAATTTATATTTCAATCAGTGTCGGTGTAAGTGAAATTCTCACCAGTGAGCGATACTGATTGATTCTATAAGATACTAACCTGATCCCAATTAGATTCAATGATTCCTTCAACATCCATACCGGCGGGGCCATCATAATTGCTGCTGCCTTTATCTTCTTTTATGCCTGGTCCATTTTGACGTTCCTCAGGACTCCATTTTTCTTCAGTTTCTCTATTGAAAAATAATATACCATAAATCAAATCATTTGAACTGATAAATTAATCTAAAAAAAAAATTGATTTGTTATATAGTTTTATAATTCATAATAAAGGTTGTGCCCTTCTTAGCCGCCACACAGCGTCCATATTGAACCAACCACAGTAGAGGAAACAGCATGGCATGCATTTGACAAGTGTGAAGAAAAAAAACCCGGCATTGGATTTTAGCCAAAATTTCCAACAATAGAGATGAGAACATAAAGTTTTTAGCATGTATGGAATGAGCGTAAATCCGTCTTTAATAAAATAGTAAAAATTTAATTAAAATTAGTCAACTTACCTACGGTCAGAAGCACGGGACATGATCCAAATTCACAACTTTACTTTCACCAAAAGACGAGACGTCTGAAAAGAAAGAAATTACGGTGAAGGGGTTCTATAAAATTGAAAAATTTTTTTTACACACTACACTCTGTGTATTCCTCCTACTCAAAGCATGGACTGTACTCTGCCGTCTCAAATATTTTATAAACCACACCCAATTTACGTACTTCAACCAACTCTTCCTCCACCTCTCTTTTTTAAATTTAAGTAGAGACGATGAACCACGTGTAGTTTGAAATTTCCGCCCCCGGAGATAGGGGAACTCAGAAGACACAGAAATCGTCAAAAAATTGTTATATTAGTTACTTAAATTCAAAATCAATCTTGATCGAATTTTTAGTAAATTTCATCAATTTTTTGATTGATTCTAATCGCCAACTATGTTTTACGATGATGAAGTTGTTGATTTATATTGTTTATTACTAAACCTTGAGCAGAAATACTGGAAATCATGGTTACAAGAGGTTAAAATTTTTTTTTTGAAATATCAGCGCCACAAACTGACATAAAGAAAATACACTTTCCCACTTCCTGGACTGCCCTTCCTACTTCATACTTGAAAAAAAAAATTTTTCTGTGAGAGTAAATTTTGATAACTGATTTTTGATTAGGAATGCGAAAATGGGATTCGGAATTTGCGAATAAAAATAAATTGTAAGTAACTTCAATTCTGCTAAAATAATAGACCTTGGAAATTGGAATTAATAATAAACGAATGTTTAGAAACTACACGTGTCGCATGACGTTCACCCGTGCAGTACACAACAGAATTATTTTAGGAGTGATTTGACTTGGAGTGTTTGAAAATTACAAACATGCTGTTTTGAATTTGAGCACAAGTAACTTAAATAGACGTCACTGTTCATCGAATTCGATGACGTGATTGTAACAACGAGAAGTCTAATAAATGTTAGACTACCGACCGAGAGTAACATTCAGAAATACAAAGAAGAGGGAGGAGAAACCATTTTTGGAAAACTTTTTTTTTTTTATCCATTTCACATTTCTTGTGTTCATTTTACAAAANCGACTACCGACCGAGAGTAACATTCAGAAATACAAAGAAAAGGAGGGAGGAGAAACCATTTTTGGAAAACTTTTTTTTTTTTATCCATTTCACATTTCTTGTGTTCATTTTACAAANGAGGGAGGAGAAACCATTTTTGGAAAACTTTTTTTTTTTTATCCATTTCACATTTCTTGTGTTCATTTTACAAAAATAGAAATTTGTTGTTGTTTCAAAAATGTATGAATTTACCAATTTCTTTAAAATAAAAATCAATGATTAGATTTTTAATACTTGGAAATTGCAATGTAAACAAGGAATTCGAATTTTTCGTCCAAATAATCGAAATTAGGTTCTGAAAAATTGAAAACGGATGCAATAGTGATGGAACTACTTGTTGCTCAAGAATGATAACAATGACGTCAAGAGTCACAAGAATTTGAGTCATCCATCAGTAACTACCGTCACCGGTACCATCATCGCATCGTTGCATCGTCATTTGTCAGCTTTGCAGAAACCAGGGTGATTTTAGGTTGTTTGTTAGCGACCTAACAACCTAAAATTACCCTGGCAGAAACGAATTTGTTGGAGGAATTTACCATTTATCAATTNTTGTTAGCGACCTAACAACCTAAAATTACCCTGGCAGAAACGAATTTGTTGGAGGAATTTACCATTTATCAATTAAAAAAAAAGTGTTTTAATCTAATATTAATAATTGCGTGATTTTGTTTAAATTGCTTAAAAATTGAGTGCAATAAAAGTTATTGAGAATACGAAAGAAAAAGTGAACTGACCTGACTTGATTATTGTTTCAAATTTACATTACTCATTGTTGAGGTTAGGATGACNGAAAGAAAAAGTGAACTGACCTGACTTGATTATTGTTTCAAATTTACATTACTCATTGTTGAGGTTAGGATGACGATGTAAGTGGTAAGTACGCAGAATTCCGTAATGTCAGTAAAATGGTTCAATTAGTTGATCCGGTTGGAATCAATTACTAAACTATAAGTTTGATTGTTGTAGTCAACTTTCTTATTAGACTTATTAGAACTTTGGATGCACTATTTAAGATTACGTTAGTTGATTGATGGATAACTAAAAACAACTCACTTCAATTTAACAACTTTTTGTTATAATAAATCAAATTAGTTTGATTATGTAAAAAGAACAAAGAATGAAAGGTTTTGTGAGTGAATTAGAATGATTTGATTACAACTGACAATTCGGAAGCTTGTGATTCGTTACACAAAAAAAAAATTTGAATCAACCAATCAGAAAAGCCCGATTTAAATTTACAATGGCCGCCTCCATCCTGATCATGCGCATGAGATAAATTTTAAAAAAGGAGCCGCTACATTCAAAATTCAAAAACATTCGAAGAGGGTTAGACGATTTTGTGATTGTATTGTTATCATTTCCATTGTTGTGCAGAATCACAACAATTAAATCATTAATTGTCGTTGTTGTTGTTAGATAACCTCATTACACGTGACATATACAAATATGGAAGATGTGGAGCAAGAGGAGAGGAATTATATCTCTACTGGCGACGTTGTTGGCGCTACTAGTGACGCTAACCTTGAGGATGAGACCTTACAGCTGCAGAAAGACGGGTACTCACCATTACTCCGAAAATTGAACTTTCAAGAAGTTACCAAATCCAAAATTGAAAGACTTGAAGAACTACGAACAGTTCGAGGAATAGTAAATTCAAACATTCAAAAACTTCGGGCAAAGTCTGAGAATACAGAAAAACTGTGCAAGGAATTGAGAAGTAAGTTTGGGAATTGGGAAACTTATCATTCAACAATATATTTCAGTAAATTATGGGTTAATTATTCACATATTTGATTCATTTAGAAAGGATCAATTTTACCAAAGAAAAGACACGGTTTTTGGGCATTCCTGAATTGGAAACAGAAAAAGCAGATTGTCAAGATTGTTTGGAGAGTTTGAAAAAGGAAAACTTATTCACCGTTGACAAAATCCTTGAATTTGGGTATTTAAAAACTTNCGTTGACAAAATCCTTGAATTTGGGTATTTAAAAACTTAACCATTTTTTCAAACCAAAATACCTTGTACTGGTACCGACTCAATTGGATTTGTAATTGGCTAAAGCATTTGTTTATAATAATCTGTTGCAGATTCCTGACTCAAGCAACCCTAATACAATTGAACGCCGAAGTCTCCAGTGAATTCAACCAGTTCAAGGTATTTTACATTTACAATTATTCAATNCTAATACAATTGAACGCCGAAGTCTCCAGTGAATTCAACCAGTTCAAGGTATTTTACATTTACAATTATTCAATTACTTCCTAGCCGACAGCAAACAGGTGTCTTCACAGATTATCGACCAGGATAACCTGTGCAGACACATGTTGATGGTTCTTAGGTTTTTAGATTAGGTTTCTTTAAAACCTTAAGAACCTAACAACACCTGTCTGCTGTCGGATAGGAAGTACTACTAGTTGCCTATACAAAGTTACAAAATGATTAAATCTAATATTGTATTTTTGCTTAGAGTTGGAGCTGTTTAAAGAATGGGACTAACACGATGATTCACCGTGCAGAAGAATACAAGAAACAACTCTCAAAATTGGAAGAAGAAATCTATGATTTAAAAACAAAATTGACAGAGTTACGTGACAACAACGTCCAGAAGAAGTGAATAACTTTTTGAAACACATTTTACAAAAAAAAAGAAGAAGAAAAAAAGAAGAGAAACTATTGTCTATTACATGATTTCACTTACTAAAAAGCGTAAAGTAAGTTTCGGTTTGTTTTTTTTTTGGTAAACGACTTCATATTTGTCGTGACTTTAATGAACTAATTATAATTAGATTATAATTAAACTNTTTTTTTTTTGGTAAACGACTTCATATTTGTCGTGACTTTAATGAACTAATTATAATTAGATTATAATTAAACTAGGAAGAAGCGTACATCTGGTTAATGTCAGACTGGTAATGTTCCTGTATATTTTTTCTTTTGAGCTTAAAAGCAGCAGTTACGAGTCCACTATCCGGTGTCCATAGATCCGGAACAAGTTTTACGGCACCGGGAAGTTCAAATTTCTCCAATTTGGATTTTCTTCCATGTTCTTGGAGTTCTTTTAATACTGCTTTTCCCAATTCTGCATCGGAGCACATTAACTCGAAAGTAACTCCGTTACGACCCATCTTACTCGCCAGTGTTTCCAGCTACAAAGTGGAAAAATAGATAATACACTTTAGGATAATCTAAAGGAGATAATTTCTAACCAAATCTCTTTTCATCATAAATTTTTAAGTTTAGTAAATAATTTCCAAATCCTGACCTGTTTCACTGCTGGGACCAATAGCGCAACTGAAAACGTCTTAGATGAGTCACCGTAAATGCAAATGTTGTCAACCAAAGGACAAGTCTTCATTTCTGACTCAACTTTTCCTAAGCTGATATATTCACCTTGTTGCAACTTTACTAAATCCTTCTTACGATCTAAAGAATCAAAAAAAAAAAAAATTACAGTAAGAATTCTTGAAACAATTTACACCAAAAGATCTCATACCAATAATTTTGAAAACACCATCTGGATGGATTTCTCCAATATCTCCAGTTCGAAACNAACACCATCTGGATGGATTTCTCCAATATCTCCAGTTCGAAACCACCGTCGTCCATCTTGTTCAAAGAACTCTTGATTGGTGGCATCTGGGAGTTTGTAGTATCCAATAGATACATTTTCTCCACCAATGAGAATCTCCCCTCGAGGATTTGGAGTATCTGTGTATCTGTAGTTACCTTCTTCCCAATTCACCAGTCTCATGTCACAACAAGCTAATGGAGCACCTACTCGACCAGTGGTCATGTCAGATTCTATTTTAAACCAAATCAAATCAATAGATTAACATATTATTAATATTCAAAATTTTGATTTTATTAGTTTTAACTTACGGAGTTGGACAGAAGAACAAGCCGCTGTCTCTGTGAGACCATATCCTTGAAGAAGTGGACAACAGAGACAAGTTCGGACAAACTCATGTGTGTCAGGAGCCAATGGTGCTGACCCACAGGCCATGAGTCGGATTTTTCCTCCAACTAATTGACGAATCTTCCTGAAGATTATTTTATTCACCAATGGAGTCTGGAATCCACGAGCGTACCATTTGAGTTTATAATTGTAGAAGAACTTGAACGCCTTTTGGCTCAAGTTACTTCCACTTTCGACTCTCTCTTGGATCCCTTTGAAAATTCGATCTAAGATCAACTGAAATGAAAGATAACTAAATTAGAATCGCCAAATGTTACAAAAAAAAAAAAAAAATTATCCAATAGCCAAAAATAACTCCTAACCCAGTTAAGTACATATAATTTTATAATTCTTCAAGCTTTCAGTATTTTTCCAAAATTTCCATATTACAAAACTTATTTTTTCAAAAAATCTTACAGGTACTGTGGCCATAACTGTGGGACGAAGAATAGACGCATCGCCTTTGCTTCCTCGTTTGATTTTACTCGATTTATCTGTCATTGTGAGTGGAGATGAGTACCCAATTGGAATGCCAGAAACAAAACAGATAGCTTCACACATAAGTTCGAGGACATGAGCCAATGGGAGGAACGCAATGAAGACATCTGTCTCATAAACTTGACCTAGGGCATCTGAAAAGGACAGCATGGCCGTGTTGACGTTCCGATGTGTCAGTAAAACTCCTTTCGGTATGCCTGTTCAATTCATAACAAAAAGTTTATTATATAACCCAATCAAAATACTTGCAGTCTTTAATTAAGCTAAAGGCCAGGGTGGATTGGTTAAAACCAAATGGTTTTAACCATTGTTGAAACTGTTTGGTTTAAAATAAAACCCATTGGTTAAAACCAAGTTAAAACCAAGATCGAGATCGGGATCAGTTGTCATGTGGTACTGAAATCGAGCTCGAGATCGGTAGATTTTTAGTTGTTGATCTAGAGATCGATATCGATGTCCATAGATCTGTCGGTCAGAATATCAAGATCGATGTTGGTTGCCGTCAATCTTTTTCCAAAGTGATTGACATGAGTCGATATTTGCATCAAAGTATCGAAATCAAAATCGACTTTTTNCGTCAATCTTTTTCCAAAGTGATTGACATGAGTCGATATTTGCATCAAAGTATCGAAATCAAAATCGACTTTTTTCGTCAAATGTTTCAAATTTAACTAAAATGTTAGTTTTAACCAAAAAACCCTGTTTTAACAAAAAAAAAAACCCGGTTTTAACCAAAAAAAAAGTTTTTAGGGTTTTATTTCAAAAACACCGAAAAAACCCACCACCCTGCTAAAGACATGGGTCAAATCAATAGTACAAAGGTTGTAAATTACCTGTTGACCCACTAGTATACATTATGATAGCCACATCATCAGGTGTCGGTGCAGTCGTCCCTATAAAAAAAAAATGANAAATTACCTGTTGACCCACTAGTATACATTATGATAGCCACATCATCAGGTGTCGGTGCAGTCGTCCCTATAAAAAAAAAATGAAAAATGAATAATTATCAAGTAAAAATCCTGATAGAATCTTTACCTTTTCCTGATTTTCCACCATCTGTAATGANAAAAATGAATAATTATCAAGTAAAAATCCTGATAGAATCTTTACCTTTTCCTGATTTTCCACCATCTGTAATGACGTCACAAAAAGTATGGATTTTAACCCCTTCTCTGAATCCTGTTGAGTCTCCTTTTTTAAGTGGATCTTCCATATATATAAGATGTTTCACTGTTGGTGTTTTATCCAAAAGTTTCTTAAATTTTGGCAACAGGTCATAGGAAGTGACTACATATTCCACTTCAGTTTCATTGATTCCATGGATAACTGCTTCGTCTCCAAGTGTCGCATAGAGCGTCACGACTAAAAAAAAAACNTCAGTTTCATTGATTCCATGGATAACTGCTTCGTCTCCAAGTGTCGCATAGAGCGTCACGACTAAAAAAAAAACAAAAAATAATAACATAACTATAAAAACATAAATTCAAACTACTTTTTCCCAAATATTAAAAAAAGTATTCAANACAAAAAATAATAACATAACTATAAAAACATAAATTCAAACTACTTTTTCCCAAATATTAAAAAAATGTATTCAAAAAAATTAAATTTATAATCATTTACTTGTCAAATTTTGTCTAAAAGCAGCCATCGCCGCAATCAACCATTCTGCTCTTGTTTCTGCAAAAATACATATTCGGTCCTTTGGTTTGAGTCCCAATTCGAGTAATCCTTTACTAAAATTTGCACAGATACGATCAATTTCTTGATATGATTTCCAGAGATATTCTCCTAATACATATTTTTTAAAAAGTCGTCCATTTGGTTGTACTTCATCTTCTTCATCAATTACTTCACGTGTTCCCAAACATTTCTTTGATCCATTCTTTTTTACAGCATAAGAGAAAATTTTATCCAATGTATCATATTTCCCACGTTCCAATTCAATATGCATTTTTGAAATTGGGGTCAAGCTCCGGAAAGTAATTCCACCTTCGTATGAAATTGCTTGTGACTGTAAATAAATACACAAAGTCAAAAACAAAATATATTAAAAATACATTAAAAATACATTTAAAATACATTTTTTTAATAGTTTCATTATTTTATATTTTGATTAATTCAACACGTTGTTCTCCTTGTACATCATCATAATCATGATCATGTACATGATCATAATCATGATCATGTACATAATCATATAAAATCCAATCGACCTTTCCTCAATCCCTCCAAAAAAACAACAAATAATCTTGAATTTTAATTTACATGGTAAGAAGCCTTGAAAAAGAATATCAAAATTCATTAGTACAATGAAAAAAAAATAAAAAATACATAAATGAGAAGAGAAGAAAGGAAATCCTCTACGTAACTTTAATATTGTGTAAAAAAAAAATTGACCCTGGACCTTAACCTCAAAATGCTCCACTACTTCACTATCACCATCTCATCGTCAATTTAATCGCAATGCAATGGATTATTTTTATAAACTTTTAATTCTAACTTTGTCCACTTCATATTAAAACTTAAAACTGTAAAAAAAAATTTCATTTTTAGTCATTTCAGTATACACTTGTTCAATTTCGAGTAAATTAAATATCAATTACCTTGACCAGAAAATAATTAAGTCATACAAATTTAATGGACTTTTTCATGATTACGAATTTTTTGACAAATAAAACCTCTTATATTTTTTTTAAAGAATTTACAGTGTTAACCAATAGAAAATTTCCAAACATAATTTTATACCTTATATTATATTATATTAAATAAAATGGTCATTAAGTTATTCCCTAAGTTGCGAAATTAAGGGAATTTGGTCATTTTATTACCTGAAAAGGTAAGTATTTTTTTAATAATTGGTAGCCAAGATTGTAATTATTGGTAATTCCCAAAAATTACATTTTACTAAATAACGTAATCTAAAAACTTGAATAATACACTGTAACAAATTACGATTGAATTGATGCGTCAAGAAAATTCAAAAATTCAAAAATTCAAAAATTCAAAAATTCAAAAATTTTAAAATTCAAAAATTCAATTCTTTACCAATCACATTAGAAATAAAACTTAGATATTGTTCCAATCTGATTGGTTGAATGAATCCAATGAGACTTTTCAGTAATCAAAAACATAAAATACACTATTTTTTTAATACTACTACGTTTAGTGTATATTTTCTTTGATTGCGGAGTTAGGTATTCGGATTTCGATACGCGGATTGCAAATTGGTGAAACATGCCCCTGATCATTAGATTTAAGCAAGGTTGCTATTTATTTTTTATATGAGAAATCTTCTTTGATATTTGATATTTGATAAAAATCTTTGATAGAATCAAAAATATTTTTCAAAATTCCTCAATAGTAATCTTGAATTATTTAAAATTGTCTTACTTTTGTCTCCTTGTTGTCTCTCTTTTTGGACCAAGGAGCTTGAAGAATGGCATAAATCGGAAGTGTGATGACATCATAGATAAAGACTAAAGTCCTTATAAAGACCATTGTAGTTGTACTCCCCCATCCCATTTTCAAAAATTAACCGGGTAACAATTTAACACTTGACACGAGGAGAAGAAGAGTACCAGATGACACTCACTGGACAGAGTGTTCCTTCTGAAAGACAGAAAATGAAACAGAATTAAATTATTCTCCATTGAATTTAACTCTACTACCACATCCTACTAGACCATTCTGCAANAATTATTCTCCATTGAATTTAACTCTACTACCACATCCTACTAGACCATTCTGCAACAGCTTTTTTAGATAACTGCTATCCCTTCCCTTATCATTCCATACTACTCTTCACTTTATAATTCATATCAATATAACACTAAATTCTAATATCACAATTTTGTAGTTAGTTAGTTACTCTACCTTACTATAATATTCCATCGTCTATTGTCTCACATATCATACCAATTATCCACCAAAGATGACAAACTATCCCAATTCATTCACTTCACTATTCCATATCATTTATAGACTTTGAACAAAACAGGTCCAGTTTTGGTTCAGACTCCAGAGATCAATTCTTTAACTCTTATAAGTCACAATTTCAAATAATCTATTAAATTTTTTTTCAGTTTATGCAGGGTTAACTACGACCAGTGTAGCTGGAGAGGGTTATGTGATTCGTGAGTTCGTCTGTCAGTCGCGGGTTATGCCGTGATGTGAGTCCGTCTGTAAAAATGTGCCGTCATGTTCCATCAGTCTGTAAAACTGATTATTAAACAGTTCATTTAAGAATAGAAAATTGCAAGTTTTTTTTGTAGTAGTAGTAGTCTATTAATCCATTACGAAGTTAATTAAGAATAATTATTGAAGAATTTTTGAATCTAAATAAAGTATTGTAGACAACAACCTAATAACCTAACAATTACAAAATCTATCTTTCTTATCCGCATTCATCATTGATGATAATATAATCTAATAAGTACATTATGTCATCCGGTTCTGAAAAGTTTTCAATTACAAATTTTCACATGCAAATATAAATTACTACAACAATACTTGATTCTGTAGGAAATATTATTTANCATAGATTTTTTTTTAATTCACGTTTAATGCCGAAAATTTAACTTTTGAAACCGACTGGTACATTCCGGGTTCAGTTCATTTAAGAATAGAAAATTGCAAGTTTTTTTGTAGTAGTAGTAGTCTATTAATCCATTACGAAGTTAATTAAGAATAATTATTGAAGAATTTTTGAATCTAAATAAAGTATTGTAGACAACAACCTAATAACCTAACAATTACAAAATCTATCTTTCTTATCCGCATTCATCATTGATGATAAATATAATCTAATAAGTACATTATGTCATCCGATTCTGAAAAATTTTCAATTACAAATTTTCACATGCAAATATAAATTACTACAACAATACTTGATTCTGTAGGAAATATTATTTANTTTTCAATTACAAATTTTCACATGCAAATATAAATTACTACAACAATACTTGATTCTGTAGGAAATATTATTTATAAACAAAACACTTGACTGACAATAATCGATACTTAGTACATTGTAACTCTAGGTATACAATGTTCAGTCGTGATTTAACGGTGTGACTTATTTTATTAAAATTCTAAAATCCTGATTTAGTAGTAGTAGTTACCAAAAAAAAAAATTTTTTTTTTCGTGACTCACGCAATCATTCTCATTCTACTCTGTTTAAATCTCTCAAAAGCAACCTTGATTACGTAACTAAAAGAAATTAAAGTAAATCTAAAAATTTTTGTATAAAAAAAAATTTGGATAACAGAAATAATTATGACTGACTATTGAAACTCTGTGTAACCCTTTGACTCTTCTCATAATTATCAATTTTGAGAACGAGAACGAGACATTGGATGACACGATTAGTATTCAATTATTGCTTAATTCGTGTATCCAGAGTTCTCCTGACTGTCACAAAATCAGCTGGAAAAGTATGATAAATTATCCTTCATTTCCAGCGTTCTTTGCCTTTTGACCTTGATTAGAACAAACTCATAACAGACAATGGCATAATTCAAAAAATAAAATTTATTTTCGAATTTAATTTTTTTGCCAATTAAATCAACTCTAAACCTAATTATAGGTTTTGAATTTCATGTTTCCTTCGTTTGTTCAATCTTTCAGAAAATAATATAATTTTTAGGTTATTATTTTTAACAAACTGGTGAGTNTGTTTCCTTCGTTTGTTCAATCTTTCAGAAAATAATATAATTTTTAGGTTATTATTTTTAACAAACTGGTGAGTCTATTTATAAATTTTATGTGACTCAAACTGAAGCTGAACACGATATGTGACGACGAGTGACCTACTCATGAATCATTCTGTNACACGATATGTGACGACGAGTGACCTACTCATGAATCATTCTGTTCCTGTATGTCATCTTTATAGTGCTGAAAAAGAAGTGGCAAAGACCAAATTTAAAATACCCGACTCTACACACCCATTCAAATTGATAGAATATGGATACTCCGAGCACTCAAGAAAAAAAATTTACTGACAACTTAGTTCAAAAATTTTGATCTCTGTGTCCATAGAAGGAAATTCTTTTTCTTTACATATTCCCCTTCACATTCAGTTTTTGGTTACTTTAAAAATTAAAAGACAGATTGCCACAAAAATTCACTAGAGTATCGCATGACCCACTTTTATCCGAATGTCAGAGTCATTGAATCACTGATTTCAATCGACTGATTGACTCTTTATTTTTAGTGAGTCAGAGTCAAAATTTGACTCCTTAAGAAAAGGTGAGTCAGAATCCGACTTTGACTCGTGAGTTCGGATTTGATTCAAAATTGAGAGTCACTCATGTACGAGTTCCTGAGTCGGATACACATGACACAACCTACTGAGTCAATTTCCTGACTCTTTGGTTTCATCGACTTCTTGACTCTTTGGTTTCATCGACTTTTTGATTCTTTGGTTTCATCGACTTCTTGACTCTTTGGTTGCGACTCCTTGACTCTTTGGTTTCATCGACTCCCTGACTCTTTGGTTTCATCGACTTCTTGACTCTTTGGTTTCATCGACTTTTTGATTCTTTGGTTTCATCGACTTCTTGACTCTTTGGTTTCGACTCCCTGACTCTTTGGTTTCATCGACTCCCTGACTCTTTGGTTTCATCGACTTCTTGACTCTTTGGTTTCATCGACTCCCTGACTCTTTGGTTTCATCGACTTCTTGACTCTGGTTTCATCAACTCCCTGACTCTTTGGTTTCATCGACTGCCTGACTCTTTGGTTTCATCAACTCCCTGACTCTTTGGTTTCATCAACTCCCTGACTCTTTGGTTTCATCAACTCCTTAACCCTGACTCTTTGGTTTCAATGAGTCAGAGATTGAGTCAAACAAAAAATGAGTCGACTATAACTCTGGCTTTTGAATCAGAGTCATGCGATACTCTACTAGTGNGATTGAGTCAAACAAAAAATGAGTCGACTATAACTCTGGCTTTTGAATCAGAGTCATGCGATACTCTACTAGTGAAGCAAAAGTCAATATGCAGAAATTCTTCGAAATCCTATAGAATTTGCTATTCCATCAAAATAGATACCATTTTAACTGCATTGCTAATTTTAAAAATTTATCAATTAAGGTTTTTGCCGCACGTTATGAGCTTTTTTAGCAAAGATCGTCCGGATGGTCAGTGTCACTGACAACGCTTTACAATTACGTTTCAATCAAAATGCAAAATACACAAGGAAAACAAGATAAGGAGGTTGATTAGAAAATTTTATAAGTCATCCATGATCCATGAATGAAATGAAGTCAATATTGAGGTTTGAGGATACCAGGTAGTTATAGTAATTTGTAAACTGGTTCTCTATATTCTCGAGTGTCGATTACTAAACAAGAAATGATTACCCAAATGCAATGATTCCAATGATGTTGACGTAATAGTTTTGTAGTTAATAATATAACCTACAACTGATGAAATCACCATGTAAAATTTAAGAAATGAACCTTGTCCTGGTCTCCTGATAGGTCACAGCTGGTGAAGTTTCTGGAAAAGTGGATTTTTGCGACTCAAAAAATTTGCAAATTGGAAGAAACTGACGTCTAGAATGCCAAGGTCGGAATACTTCGACATCCGAGCTACACGATTTTGAGATTTTTATTATTAAACCTGATACTTCTGCCTATGCCTGTGTAAAAAAGGAACCGAAAGTTTTCAAAATACACATGAACTTCCACATTCGCGCAGATCAATTAATCAATACCAATTTAACTTTTTTCAACTCGATCAATTTACCCAATACTTCTCTAGCTTATCAAACGTCAAATCGNATCAATACCAATTTAACTTTTTTCAACTCGATCAATTTACCCAATACTTCTCTAGCTTATCAAACGTCAAATCTCTTGCATGTCTAAACTAAACTTATTCTTGCTCAATATAACGAATTCAGAACAAAATTAAACCAGTTATAATGTCACTCACTGTCTATCAATAATAATTATTATCAACCTCATGCTAAAACTCATAAACCACGAGTAGAAGTGAGTATAAAAAAAAATCTTGACATTAATAATTTTGTAAGCGAGACTTACAACTTATCTCATTCAGTTACATTCATTTATGGNAAAAAAAATCTTGACATTAATAATTTTGTAAGCGAGACTTACAACTTATCTCATTCAGTTACATTCATTTATGGAGTGTAACTATTATATCGTTATGAGATCATAATCATTATGAGATCATAGTCATATGAGATGACAAATAACATGAAGATTATTCCAGTCCCTACAGTTTACATCATTTTATGAAAAATCAAAGAATCCAAAATTAAGCTAAATTTATGAAATCAAATTGGACTAAAATTTGGATAATTAAATCAAACTCNAATCAAAGAATCCAAAATTAAGCTAAATTTATGAAATCAAATTGGACTAAAATTTGGATAATTAAATCAAACTGACCTAATTTGAATAAAAATGAAATTTGTAGGAGTATATTTAGTATTGGAAAATTAGACTAATAAGTTGCACTATTTTAAGCGTTAAATTAAATAATTTAGTTAAGTTGGCCAAGGCTCAAGGCTCAAGGCTAGAGGCTCAAAAGGCAACTTTTCAAACTGGCTAACTTTCAAATTTTTTCATGAATAAAATTTTTTTTTCGGATTATAGCACCCTTCTACGAATCATGATTGTTTCAAAACTTTTAATTAAGACTGTTTCCAAAGAAAAAAAAAAATTTTTTTAAACTTTCCAAAAAGTCTTCAAATGTCATGATTCGTGGAGAAAAGCAAAACTCCAGAAAATAAATTTTTTGAAAAAAACGATATTTTTCGACACTTCCCTAATGTATAACCAATACAAGTACTTGCAATATGCAGATGCAACTCTTATGAACATGCTTGGCAAGTTGACTGCATTTGAATCTATCATCTATCATCGAACATCGAACATCGAACATCAACTCATTATGTAACGCCTGCCGAACACATTAACAAAGAATGAAATCAAAGTCTCAAATTAGTAATGATAAACTCACTTGTCTTTTTAGGTGTTTAGTTTGAAATCAATGTCGTTGAACACTGTCGTGAATCGTGAATCGATGAAATCTGAAATCACACACAGACTTTACACTCACAGTCTTACACTAAAAAATGTAAACAGTACGCACAACACGGTTGTGGTGACAGCTTCTAAAGTCAATTACTTAAAAACAAAAATCTAAAGTCAAAAGTACAAAAACACGCAACTGAAACACGAGTCAGTTTTTAAAAAAGTCAGATTAGAACCGCCCGNATCAATACCAATTTAACTTTTTTCAACTCGATCAATTTACCCAATACTTCTCTAGCTTATCAAACGTCAAATCGCTTGCATGTCTAAACTAAACTTATTCTTGCTCAATATAACGAATTCAGAACAAACTTAAACCAGTTATAATGTCACTCACTGTCTATCAATAATAATTATTATCAACCTCATGCTAAAACTCATAAACCACGAGTAGAAGTGAGTATAAAAAAAATCTTGACATTAATAATTTTGTAAGCGAGACTTACAACTTATCTCATTCAGTTACATTCATTTATGGAGTGTAACTATTATATCGTTATGAGATCATAATCATTATGAGATCATAATCATATGAGATGACAAATAACATGAAGATTATTCCAGTCCCTACAGTTTACATCATTTTATGAAAAATCAAAGAATCCAAAATTAAGCTAAATTTATGAAATCAAATTGGACTAAAATTTGGATAATTAAATCAAACTCAACTGACCTAATTTGAATAAAAATGAAATTTGTAGGAGTATATTTAGTATTGGAAAATTAGACTAATAAGTTGCACTATTTTAAGCGTTAAATTAAATAATTTAGTTAAGTTGGCCAAGGCTCAAGGCTCAAGGCTAGAGGCTCAAGGCAACTTTTCAAACTGGCTAACTTTCAAATTTTTTCATGAATAAAATTTTTTTTTTCGGATTATAGCACCCTTCTACGAATCATGATTGTTTCAAAACTTTTAATTAAGACTGTTTCCAAAAAAAAAAAAGACTGTTTCCAAAAAAAAAAAAAATTTTTTTTAAACTTTCCAAAAAGTCTTCAAATGTCATGATTCGTGGAGAAAAGCAAAACTCCACAAAATAAATTTTTTGAAAAAAACTTGATATTTTTCGACACTTCCCTAATGTATAACCAATACAAGTACTTGCAATATGCAGATGCAACTCTTATGAACATGCTTGGCAAGTTGACTGCATTTGAATCTATCATCGAACATCGAACATCGACTCATTATGTAACGCCTGCCTAACACATTAACAAAGAATGAAATCAAAGTCTCAAATTAGTAATAATAAACTCACTTGTCTTTTTAGGTGTTTAGTTTGAAATCAATGTCGTTGAACACTGTCGTGAATCGTGAATCGATGAAATCTGAAATCACACACAGACTTTACACTCACAGTCTTACACTAAAAAATGTAAACAGTACGCACAACACGGTGGTGGTGACAGCTTCTAAAGTCAATTACTTAAAAACAAAAACCTAAAGTCAAAAGTACAAAAACACGCAACTGAAACACGAGTCAGTTTTTAAAAAAGTCAGATTAGAACCGCCCGCCTAAATTCTTGATAAAAATTTCTTCCTTGAATCCTTCGGAAAAAATTGAGTAATTTTGAAATAAAACACAAAATTCCAAAAAATTAGCAAAATGAAACAAATTTTGCAATATTTAATGATTAATTTTAATGCGTAATAAAATATAAGGACTTCTTCATCCTTTGAGCAACAACAACTTAAGACTGACTCATCAAAGTTGTAAAACAATAAGATTTATTTAGTACGAATTTACTTTGTCGTATTCTCACTTTCTGACACATATTTGGAACTTTTTTTTTTTTGAAAATTTTTTTTGCAAATATTTTTAGCACATTGCAAACTCTTAATGGAAAATTCCAACTAAATTCTCACAAATGAACTCAATGCAGTCCTTTGNTAAGATTTATTTAGTACGAATTTACTTTGTCGTATTCTCACTTTCTGACACATATTTGGAACTTTTTTTTTTTGAAATTTTTTTTTGCAAATTTTTTTAGCACATTGCAAACTCTTAATGGAAAATTCCAACTAAATTCTCACAAATGAACTCAATGCAGTCCTTTGNTTTTTAGCACATTGCAAACTCTTAATGGAAAATTCCAACTAAATTCTCACAAATGAACTCAATGCAGTCCTTTGTTTTAGTTTTTAAGACTTTGTGTTTATTGTCTGTTATTTAAGGATGTGGTGTTTCTGTCTGATGATTTTGGTGGCGTGATCGTGAGACTATCAAGAAACTCATAGAAATTCGCAAAAAATAGATCATGTGACATACTCCTACTACTCTACCTCAAATAAGGTAGTAAACAACGCAAAAAAATTAGTTAATTAGTTTTAATTAATTATAAAACTACTTCACAATAGTACAATAGTATAATTTCATTTACCTGTGTCAAAAATTATGTGAGTAATTTTCATCTGGGAGTGAAAAACTTGAGAAAATCTTGTGGTATTCTTCTTTTGTCAAATAAAACTTCTACTTTTGTCAAATTAGTAGTGAATTTATAAAATAAATGATTAAATTGATGAAACAGAAATAAATTAGTAGATTTATTCCCTTGTTGAACTGAACTTTTTTACTGGTGAACTTGTCGTTGTCTGTTCAACGTTCAAACAGTTGAAGAGACAAGTTTAGTTGTTGTGTAGTTGCATTTTTGCAAAAAAATTTAACTCGTCAAATTTAATTTAACAATTAGCAATTATGCTATTGTTATTGTTAATTTATAACAATCCCGGTTATTTTCTGATTCTCATTAGTTATTTCTACTCACATGTCTATGCTGCGCATGCGCGATTGTAAAACTGGAAATTTATGGTATTTTTGGTGTCATTGACCTTCGTACGGGTCAATGACCTTACAAGAATGAACCTCGTGGTCAATGACCTTCGTGGTCATTGACATTGCAACAATGATCTTCGTGGTCAATGACCTCCGAGATCAATGACCTTGCAACAATGATCTTCGTGGTAAATGATCCTTGCACTGGTCAATGATCTTCGTGGTCATTGACCTCCGTGGTCATTGACCTTGCAACAATGATCTTCGTGGTCAATGATCTCCGAGATCAATGACCTTGCAACAATGATCTTTGTGGTCAATGACCTCCGAGATCAATGACCTTGCAACAATGATCTTCGTCGTCAACGACCCACGCACTGATCAATCCTCTACGTGGTCATTGACCTCCGTGGTCATTGACCTTGCAACAATGATCTTCGTGGTCAATGACCTCCGAGATCAATGACCTTGCAACAATGATCTTTGTGGTCAATGACCTCCGAGATCAATGACATTGCAACAATGATCTTCGTGGTCAATGACCGTCGCACTGGTCAATGACCTCCGAGATCAATGACCATGCAACAATGATCTTCGTGGTCAATGACCCTCGCACTGGTCAATGACCTCCGAGATCAATGACTGTGCAACAATGATCTTCGTGGTCAATGACCCTCGGACTGATCAATGACCCTGGAATTTTCACTTTCTAAAAATAAAAATGGCCGCTACAAGTGGGAAGCACAAAAAGTTACCAATTAGTAGTGGACACAAACAACATCAGAATCCAGGACCTAGCAAGAATTCTAACAATCCATCATCACCACCACCACCACCACCACCACCTGATACAACAATTACCAAAGCTGTTCTACAAGTAAGACTCATTAAGAATACAAGCAGTGTATTGTTATAAACTAAATGTTTAAGCTAATTATACATTTAATTATTAATCATCATAATCATTCAACTTTTATAGACTTGTCTTACCTGACGACTTCTACAACTGCCAGATGTGGTAGAGTTCATTGCACTCGATTTACCCTTCTTGTAAGCCTCTTCTTATTTAGTCTAACTCAATCGCTCAACTTTGAACCAATTATTTATAAAATTATGTTTATTTAGTGAAAACGTTGACCTCGAACCTAAAGATGACCAACTCCCAATTATAAATTTTCTAAATAAATCAGGTACCGTTGTAGAAACTGTGGAACTCCATACTAAAAATCGTCAAGAATGTCGTGAGGCACTTCTAACTCGTGGATTCATGAAGCGGCAATCACCATTTCTTGAAGAAGAACCTCCACATGAAGATACTACTACTACTACACCCGGGCCTTCAAAAAATTAATGTTAACAATTATTACTAATTATTGTAATTATTCACTTTCACAAACTATACCTAAACAACTTTATACATGACGCTGTCAACGAGAATGGAGTATTCCATGGTTGATTGGCTGATGTTAAATTATTATAAAGTTGTTAATTTATCGTTTGTGTGATTTAAAATCTTAATTCTATCATTTTAGCCTGAATCATGGCCACCTTTGGGAGATTGGGATTGATATTCTGTTAAAATATCAATTTCAAGTGAGAATGATTGATTTGATTAGATTAATTATTATATATGAAGTACTATAGGTTGCAATGTAGGTGATTCATCGACATCTTCGTAATTCGGTGGTGGTGTTTCTATCGAAATTAACTCAACAGATGGAAATGCTTCGATATTTTGTGTAACATGGGTGTATGTTGGGAGAGTGACGGAAGTTGCATGGTCCTCAGTGTCGTGAACATGGACATGACGATAATGATGAACTTGAGCAGTTGTCAGGAATTCGTGCAGCTGCAATGATGGGCTGGACTCAACTTGTATCCGTGGTATGATGAAAATATTCTGGCCGTATTCGTATTCTGAAGTCCCTAAAAGAAAATTAAAGAAAATTTTAGTGATTATTCATTATCTTTAGGCATGTCTCAAGAAAATTCAAATTGAGCCAATCAAATTTGATTATTCAAATAATCGAATTTGATTGGTTGAATTTGAATTATTTCTGAATTTCCCTTAAAGGAGGCGTTTTTATTGAACAACTCTCCATATTTACCAATCACTATTAAGCAAATTTGTCGATTTTGTTTTATACAATTTTGTTTTTCACTTACTTAAAGATCTTTTCCCGAATTTGCAAATTTGACATATTATCTAAAAACGATTCCAACCAATAATTGATATTCAAAGAAAACCTTTCATTGTTGCAAAATTTTGAACTAATAATTAACTTACGATACTGAGTACAAAGATTGAAACAAATCCTATCACAAGTAAAGTACTAAATCCTATGATATCAAGTTCGTTATCCATTATTGAATCAGAATTCTTATAGAAACTAATCAAGTTACTACTAATTGTCGCCGCACTAATTGTTGAAGTATCTAGTTGTAACTGAATCTAAGGACGTGGTGTATTGATATCATTGTAATCAGATTGTCTCACTCTCATCAGTTAATAACAATAATTTCAGGAACTTTTGGACGAAAATAAAGTCATTGACTAGCAAAGTCATTGTAAATATTTGCAACATTATTTTTGCAATTTCCTATCACTAAATCAAATGATTAATTTAATTACTGAGTAATTAAAAAATGTAACTAACTTTCTATTCATCGTGTCTCTCGAGTTTCCAGAGTTTCCGTTCTTGCGCCTTCTGTTGTATTATAGTCCATTGTTGCATTGACCAGTGGTCCATTATTGCAAAGTCGTGTACAAGTCGTAAGTCGTCCACAAGTCGTCTACATGTCGTCTACAAGTCGTAAGTCGTCTACAAGTCGTCTACAAGTCGTCTACAAGTTGTCTACAAATCGCTTCAAGTCGTCTCCAAGTCAGAGATACATTTTCTGAACAGAAATTTAGTGCTGAATCCAACGTAACAAACCGTAGAGCTGCAGCTCTTCAAATAAAAAAGTTATGACGTAAATCATGGGTATCCAATTCTTCCTAAAAGAAAAACTGGATCATAATCATACTCCAGAAAAATTAAGATTTACCAAAAATATTAAATTAAGAAGTAGCTTACCGTCATACACGATGATTTACTAACATGGATTCTTCCGGAATAGAATTTCAACCAATAGGACGTGAGTCCCACCAGTCACAGTCACATGTTTCCAATTTAGTTATACAATCGACAATTTATATTTTAATCTAATTACAAACATCGTCAAAGGCACATTAGAAAACTAACCCATTATAACCTAAGTGCTTCCTTACTTATCGATAACCTCTAACAATAATTAAACTCAATTGGCATTACAAAGCCGATTAACATTGGTCCGATTGACGTAAATAGATTTCAGTCTGGTTATTTAGTAATGAACAAAAACGAGATCTTATCTGATTCCTTATATTAGATATAGTTTTCCATATCTTTGGAGTATTTCGTTACTCCTACTGGTTGTTTACTTTTCGTTTGCTGACCTTCGACCTTGAAACATTCCTCATATGTAGGCGGAGGAGGGTCAATCTCTGTATGAATCACAGGAGAAGAGACTAAATATGCTGTACTAAATGGTGGCGGTGGAGGCTCAACTACAGATTGTTGAGGAATGTAATTGTTATTATTATTTCGTTGGGTACGATTTTGACGAGGTGGGAGTTGAATTTCATAAAAATCCATTGCCACTTGACCACCACCTCGAGAGATTGTGGTCACTCGGACAGGAGTGACATGGAAATTTTGATCATCATTTACATGAGGTTGTTGGTGATGTCGTCGGACTGGAAGTTGAACTTGACGAAGTGCGTGCTGTTGACCTATCAAATTAAAGCCAAGTTGAGAGTTAAGTCATCATCATTAAATACATAATTAAGTTAATCATTGATAATTACTTCACACTTAATAATTTTGAGACTTACTGAGTAAAATTTCCCGCCTTCTTGAACCTTCACTCAAATACAAATCTTCAGATGAAAATGTCCGACAACAGATGATGACCGCCTGTTGAACAACAAGATAAAAAAAAANCAAATACAAATCTTCAGATGAAAATGTCCGACAACAGATGATGACCGCCTGTTGAACAACAAGATAAAAAAAAATTAATCTCTTCCTAATCTAATAATTATCCTTTAGAAGTTAATTAACTAAACAATTACCACCCAAATNAAAAAAAATTAATCTCTTCCTAATCTAATAATTATCCTTTAGAAGTTAATTAACTAAACAATTACCACCCAAATAAGTACAAAGACCAAAAATATGATTGGAATTTCACTCATCTTCTGTCCACAAATCAAAAATCCAGTAAGTTTACTAAAGAGTAAGAGTAATAGTAACTAATCAAGCGTGACGTCTTCTACAGCCCAATAACTTTTGTCAAATAGACAGGTGTCCTTAGTTCAGTCTTGCAGATCCAGCTACAGCTGCTCAATGTTATACATCAATCAATACTTTACAAATACACACGGAGATTAGTCAAACTTTAAAAGTATACTTCACTTACGTCAAGATCAGTCACTGGAACTTTCCACATTGAATTGTAAATTAACTTGGTACTATCTGTCACGCTAAAAGACAATAATTATTTATAAACCACACAAATCATTAAACATGACAAATTAGTACTAAACTACCTACTCAATTTAAGGTGAGGTGACGTAGTTTAGCGTTGTGTTGCTGGTTGTAGGTGCAACAAAGCGTCGTCGTCGTCCTTGGGACACCTGTTTTGATATAAATTATAACAATTATGTCCTAAATATGACAACAAATAATATGACNCGTCGTCCTTGGGACACCTGTTTTGATATAAATTATAACAATTATGTCCTAAATATGACAACAAATAATATGACTTTGTGACTTACCCTACTACTGGAACTTCCAACGTCAGAATGAAAACAAAAAAAGAAGTTTTTGTTTCTTAAATTAAATTACTTCTGGTAAGATAACCCAATTATACATTTTGTCCTTGGAAATAGAAAATTTAAGTCATATCATATCCGGTTGACTGGTAGAAGAACTCACTTTTTAAAATTCAGACAGTGGAGTTAGTTGTGTGATGTAGGAAGAATCACCTTAATTACTCTAGTCCAATATTTTAGTTAATTAACTTCAAACAATGTGAGTACAATTACAATTATCAACCCAGAGTTAGGGTTTTGGCTTAGAGGAAAATATTTTCTTAAAATTTACTTGTTCCAAACTTGCTTGGATATTTGCAAATTTGCAAATTTGCAAATTAGGTGCGAAAATTTAGAAGAATTATTGGTGATTTTGAAGCAACAATAGAAAACTTGGTTTGTGATCTGATTCTGATCTAATCTACGAGGCTAAATTTACGTGATGTCGCCAACAGACGAGACAGGGAACAGGTAAGAGAGATAAGACACCAACTGTTGCCAATTATCAATTAAAAATCAAATCAAGATCAAATTAATTATTAATTGTATTTCAGTTTCACAACCAATAATGGGAACAAGAGCACTGAGTTATTATTGTTAATCACTATTTTATCAAACTTGAATAAATTATTCGTTTGAAACAATGAGAAAAAGAAATTTTTGCATTCCAATTTCAGTTTGACGAATATTGTATACATTGTTACTAATTGACGCAAGAACTGACAAATTGACACAAGAACTGACAAATTGACGCAAGAACTGACAAATTGACACAAGAACTGACAAATTGACACAAGAACTGACAAATTGACGCAAGAACTGACAAGTTGTTAGATGTTTTTCTATTGTTTTACTAATTCAGAGGTGAATAATTTGTTCTCAACGTCAAAAAATTGCCAATTTTTAATAATTTTGTGAACTGTTAACCGATGGGCAGGAAATTAATTGGAAATATTCAGAACACACGAAATACGAAATGAATACTAGAGTATGAAAATTGAAAAATTCACTTTTTAAGTATTGTTGAGTATGTAAAATTGAACAGATTTTAAATATCTATTTGCAAAAATTTCAGTTCAAACAGTTAAGATTAAGATTTGGCAAAGTTGTTGAAATTTTACAAAAATCTCGTATGGAAAACCAGTAGTGTATAGAAATGCTCAATTATATGATTTTTTTGAAAATTTGAAAATTCAAAAATTCAAAAATTCAAATCCAGCCAATCAGATGTCAAGATTGTTAAAATTTCATTCGAATCTGATTGGTTGAATTTGAATTTTTGAATTTTTGAATTCTCTTGTCACACCTTTAGTCAAACACGCTGTAAATTCAAATTCAAGGTTACTTTTTTTTTACCAACAATGCTTTTTAATTTATAAAAATCGCATCATTTTGCAAATTTTATGCAATCTGATAGAAAAAGGTTGTTTTTTTTCCAATAAATAATTATTATTGAAAGTTTTACATAACAATAATAAGGCAGTGCAACAATATCTAATTTAAAAAAACTTAATTTGATTTGGAAGTATTTACCTAGAATTTAATACACAGTAAAAATTGTGAATAAATCGTTTAATTTAAAAAAAAAAAACCACTCACATGCAAGACCAATTTCTCACTAAATTAAAATTCATTTCAACTCAAAAATTGAGTTNAAAAAAAAAAACCACTCACATGCAAGACCAATTTCTCACTAAATTAAAATTCATTTCAACTCAAAAATTGAGTTAATCATTCAATTTTTGTATTTTATTACCTAAACAGATTTCCTAGTAAATGAGACATACGCAAGCAGTTGAGGACGAGAATTAATTAAGAATAATGAAGATGATCATGAATAATTAAAGAAATTCCGTTTTACGTTAATCCCGTCCTCGAATTGTAAAAGAAAAAGCAATTTTTTTGCAAAAAATTCTCTATTTAAATGAGTCAATGTTGCAAATTTTTGATTTCCGTAACGTGTGGTGTCATACACTTGTAATGAATTTTAACCTTTTAAATTGTGCTTATATGAAAAAAAAATTCACATCATGATACATTGTTGATAGCGTAATTGTCGAAAAAGTAAAAATCTTCGTCAAGCACATAAGTTTACATACTTTTAGTTATTTTCCAAAATAAGTCTTCTTATTAATGGATCCTGCCATAACCAAATAAATTAAAATTATTCAACAATTAACTCTAATGAGACGCATTCTCCACTCCTAATTCTTACCACAATTGGCAAAAATTTGTTTTGAGATTTGCAAAATTGATGGTCAATGCCAAAGATACTATAATTTTGTCCAGTTGTCTCTGGTTTTTCTCACTTAATTTTATGTTTTCATTCTCTGTCCAGAGTTGTCTGGGTAATTTTGGGAATTCTTAATTTTCGTATTTTCGTATTTTCGTCTGTTTTTTGTTCATCAACGATGATATCATCATTGTTACTTCATAGCAACATCATCATCATAATCACTAGAAGACTGAACAAGTAATTAATTATCTCCACTAAAACAGTCCTCCTTGCGCTTCAAATTGCAATTTTTGCAATTCTTTTTTGTTGATTGCAAAAAGGTTGATGAACTTGGAGATTTTGATTGCTGTCAGAATACACAAATTGTTCCAAAGGAAGAGTTATTTTTTTTTGCATATTTTTGCAAATTTATCTTTTCCTGCTATAAGTGTAAGACTGCGATGCCTTTGAAGTCAAACTCTCCATTTGTATTATTATCTTGTACATGAAGCGGAAGCGATTGCTCATTTTCACGCAGAGTATAAACAGGTGCTGCTTGAATTGTTACCGATGTATCTAACGGAGGAATTTTATTTGAACGTAATCTTGAGATAACTTCTTCATACGTAGGTGGTGCTTCATCTCCAATTGAACCAATTGAAGATGTCCTTGGAAATGGGTATTTGAGAGCGGCTGGAAATGGTGGCGGTGGAGTTTCAGGAGCTGTGTGTATTCAAGAAGAAAACTAATAGTTAATTAAATTATTTATAAAATGTGTCGAGGTTAATTTAAAAATAATAATGTTTTATAATACGAAATTATTTGTCAAATTATAAGATTGTTAGGTTCTTAGGTTGTTAGGGTTCTTACCTCGATGTCGTCTGATTTCAGATTCTTCAAGGAAATGCTGCCAAGCAGTCAAGTGCCAGTCACTATTTTGAGAATATCGACATGCCTTGATCTGTATGATAGAAATTGTTCAAAATTTAAAAAATTTCAATTTAAAATTTAAAAATTTTGAAAAACTTTTTTATAAATTTTGAAATCAAAATATTCAAATTTCAAATTTCAAAATGTCAATAACTTATGAGAAACTGTTTGAAAATTTGAATTTTGGCACCATTTTTTCTAATGGNAAATTTAAAAAATTTCAATTTAAAATTTAAAAATTTTGAAAAACTTTTTTATAAATTTTGAAATCAAAATATTCAAATTTCAAAATGTCAATAACTTATGAGAAACTGTTTGAAAATTTGAATTTTGGCACCATTTTTTCTAATGGCGCCAAAATTCAAATTTTTTTAAAACCGCCAAAATTCAAATTTTTTAAATAATCGATAAAATTCAAATTTTTTTAAATAATATCTACAAAATTCAAATTTTTTTTAAATAATATCGACAAAGTTTCAATTAGTTAAAATAATATCAATATCGACAAAATTCAATTATTTTTTAATAAAAAGTAAGTTCATTACCAAAAATCTTATCATTAGTGATACAATGACCAAAAGGTAGGTTCCAACAAGGAAGAAAATGATAATCCTGGCCCATTGTTCATCCTCCGGACTCGTCATCTCTAACATCAATTAATACCAAAGTAAGTAGTCTCCTCACCCACCAATTAACTAAATCCGAACTCTTGAATGGTAAAATTCTAGATAAGAACTGGAACTGATACAAAAGGAAATTGAGAGTTTGTCTCATTGACTTGATTTGAAGCTTTTTTCGATTCACAACGACCGCCTGTGACCTTGGTTCTCACAATTGTTATTCCAATTTATGTAAATTTTGTTCAAATTGTTTCCCCAATTGCCAATCTTCCTGGTCCTTACTCACTAATACCTATGCTTTATTATTACTAAAACCTAACTGATTATTGGTAGTATGCTGGTTAACAAAGTTTTACTTTTGTAGTGAGTAAGGTTAAAGAAGATTTCGTAAAACCTGACCTCAACTTCACCTCAAATTGATCTTGTTTATGTTGATTTACTTAAACCTACTCAGTGACGAGATTTCAGGGGTTTTCTGGACAAAAAAAAAGTGTTATTATTATTGACGAGCCTTTATAATCACTACTAAATGCTTGGTCAGAGATAATAATATCTTAGTAAATAATTATTAATTTAATTAGCTTAACATAAACCATCATGATACGGGAAATGTCCAAGTGAAATTATTTCTTTGTCGATTCAGTTCAATAATAATAATAAATTGTTTTTTTTTCTCTAGATTTTGCAATGATAATCAGGAAATTTTCGTCATTGCATCCATACCACTTCACATTTCATCTAATTATTAACCTTGAATAATAAGTTATTCCTTAAATTCACTCGTGGAGCGTGGACAGGATCAATTTGGGAAGTAAACTTTTGATCAAATTTATCACCGGAAGAATCGAGTATTTTCCCTTGACTAGCTCAAGTAATAAGTAACCTAGTTAATTGAATTGAGTCAATGAGTTCTCAATTGGATTGTTTCTGATTGGAAGAATAATAATTAGAGATCTATGGTCTAATTTTCATTGGTTTAGGTACNGAGTATTTTCCCTTGACTAGCTCAAGTAATAAGTAACCTAGTTAATTGAATTGAGTAAATGAGTTCTCAATTGGATTGTTTCTGATTGGAAGAATAATAATTAGAGATCTATGGTCTAATTTTCATTGGTTNAATGAGTTCTCAATTGGATTGTTTCTGATTGGAAGAATAATAATTAGAGATCTATGGTCTAATTTTCATTGGTTTAGGTACACCATCCAATGTCTTTTTTACATTTTTCTTCGTACCAAAGGCTTAGCCATTTGTTCTCACCACTTAAATCTTTCATATTCTGAAAAAACACAAAATTTTTGTTAAAATTTAAACTAATTCAATAATAGTTGCAAATTTTAAACAAAATTTTAACTCACTTTGATTTTTGCAAATGGGAAAACACGACGGAAGTCCATTCTGTGAATATGTTCTAAATAGGCTTCTTGCAAAATGTCCAAATCTTCGTCACTACTACAAGTAGGACAGAAATTGCATTCTTTCTCACAATGTATACACTCAGCGCACTCAGTATAATTCAATGTAATTTGTTTGAAGCTAACAAATCTTGAATTATGACTCCTTGAGACAAAATTTTAAATAATTTGACTAAAATTTGACTATAAATTAAATAATAATTTAACAGTAATTTCTTTTGCTAACCTCGTACCAGTGGTTAAATAATTGGAAATCCCAACTAGACTAAATGTATTGAATAGGACTTGTTCGTAGAGTAAACGATTCGGTGGGAAATGTGCTGAACTTAAATTCGGACTCATATTTACCTGAAGTTAGAAGAAATTCATTAATTTCCGAAAAAAATTTTTTAGTTAGTAATGCGCATGCGCTGGACTGTTGCCTACCTCCATGAGAAAAACGGTTAGATCTTCATCGATAACAAAATCAAAGCGTACTAGTTCAAAAAAATTACGTTTTTTATCAAATTTTTTCCAAGATTGAATCATAAGTGGTTCCTTTGTGAGGTAAATGGTGCGGATTGCTTCGTCAACTTGTGCCCAAATTTTTGACGAATCATTTCCTATAAAAAATATAATTTTTTTGTAATTCAGTATATTCAAATTGTATCAATTAAAGTTACCATTTTTATGTATGAAGCTGTCAAATGACTCTTTCATGCTAAATCCTTGTTTGTGAGCTTTTTTGAGACTGTTGACCTTCCATAGTGGCAAGTAGTCATCTCCAACAACGTACTTGTCCAGTACTTCTGGATTAAATGGTTCATACAGTATTGGACAAAATCTATACAAAAATATACATAAAGGGATGTTGCGGATAGTATATCCGGCAAGTTTGCCGGATATANTTGGACAAAATCTATACAAAAATATACATAAAGGGATGTTGCGGATAGTATATCCGGCAAGTTTGCCGGATATAGGATATCCGGCGTTTTTTGATTGCCGGATATCGGATATTCGGCGCGGATATCCGGCATGCTTGCTTGATTAAGCTCGTATTGCACATACTTTTTATTAAAACAAGATGCGTTTTGACTAATTTCACGCGAACGTGCAGCGGTCAATTTTAAAACTCTCTAATAGATTTAGTATAAACTCGAATATATTAAATCTAATAAAATATTGATTCATTTTTTAGGATTTCTGAAAAAATTGTCTAGAAAATTATCCGCGCGGATACCTATAAGTATCCAGTATCCGGAGGATAGTCTATCCGGTAGAGTTTTAGGCTCCGGATATCCGCAACATCTCAAAAATATAGAAAAATATAAAAAATTATAAACTATTCCAATAATAAACTATATAAAAATTGCNTGTCTAGAAAATTATCCGCGCGGATACCTATAAGTATCCAGTATCCGGAGGATAGTCTATCCGGTAGAGTTTTAAGCTCCGGATATCCGCAACATCTCAAAAATATAGAAAAATATAAAAAATTATAAACTATTCCAATAATAAACTATATAAAAATTACAATAATTTATGAATTAGCGGTACTATTGTACTGTTGACCTTACCTAAATAGAATTTCTCCATCATATCGATAGACTCTGAGTGGTTCCAAGCTAGTAATGACAACATATACTCCAATGTCAAATTTATATCCATCGATTAAGTACGGATTTGAAACATATTTCTGTACAAAACTCTCTGGTTTCATTAAGTCTAAATTTTCAATTTTTTCAATTTTGATTCCTCTATGATTATTAGATTTTTGCACAAACATTGTTGATGGATTTTTTGCAGCCTGAAAGAGAAAGACAATATTTTTGAACTAAAAAAAAAATAAGTTTATCTAAAAATTTTCAATAATGGTTACATATTTTCGGAAGTCTTCTTTTTCTTTTGGTAGCTGGAAAGCTTTAGGAACAAAAGTATAGTTGCTCGTTGCTAAATTGATTTTGTTAGTTATGTATCCTGAACCTGGGAAATGGTTCACNTTTTTGCACAAACATTGTTGATGGATTTTTTGCAGCCTGAAAGAGAAAGACAATATTTTTGAACTAAAAAAAAATAAGTTTATCTAAAAATTTTCAATAATGGTTACATATTTTCGGAAGTCTTCTCTTTCTTTTGGTAGCTGGAAAGCTTTAGGAACAAAAGTATAGTTGCTCGTTGCTAAATTGATTTTGTTAGTTATGTATCCCGAACCTGGGAAATGGTTCACCTGTAATCAAAATTTGTAAATTTTTAAAATTTGTAAATTTTTAAAATTTGTAAATTTTTAAAATTTGTAAATTTTTAAAATTTGTAAATTTTTAAAATTTGTAAATTTTTAAAATTTGTAAATTTTTAAAATTTGTAAATTTTTAAAATTTGTAAATTTTTAAAATTTGTAAATTTTTAAAATTTGTAAATTTTTAAAATTTGTAAATTTTTAAAATTTGTAAATTTTTAAAATTTGTAAATTTTTAAAATTTGTAAATTTTTAAAATTTGTAAATTTTTAAAATTTGTAAATATTTAAAATTTGTAATAATTGATTGAAAAATTTAGTTTTTGATCTTGTTACCTTCTGACCTGGTTTTAAATCTTTTAGTATTTCTTTTAAATTTGTAAAAGGGTAATCATGAGTCCATAAAACATCCCAATCATCACTGACATTTCGTCGTGCATACCCAATTGCTTGAAAAGTATCCAAAACATGGAACAAATATCCACTGTCTACCTGTAATTAATAAGAAATAATACAATATTACAGTAATTTCAAATTTAAATTACAAATTTTGTAAATTCCAAATTTTGTAAATTCCAAATTTTGAAAATTGGAAATTTCGTAAATTGGAAATTTTGTAAATTCCAAATTTTTGAGTATACTCACATGTTTCCCATGTACAGCGAATGTTTTAGCATTGGATACTTTCCAATGATTCTCGTTCAGCCTATTATTATGAATACTTTCATACTGAATCTTAACTTTTTCTATTGTTACTATCAAAGTCCTTAGATTAAAATAAGTTAACAATACACCAACAATTAACACAAAGTAAGTGAATTTTTCTAGTTTTACTCTTGGCCAACTTCGGAGAAACATGGAAAATCTTTCAATAGATAAGTTATACGTTGTGAATCTAAAAAATGAAAAATCTCTGACACTTACTTCAACAATGATTATTATTCACAAGTGTTATAATTTCTCAACAAAATAATAGACTGTAAATACCAATACCGTTAACAAATTTAAGTAAATCTAATTAACTCACCTAGTCCATGAGTATTGAGTTTATAATCTTCGAAGACGGCGCTTGATTTTTACTTTACATCAATAATTCTTACAAAATGGGATTCTTTTGTTGTCAATTTCTTCTCCTTGGATACACAGATACACTCATATCCAAGTCTGATTTTTCAAGTTTCTCATTGTTGGTTTATAATTCATTGTTATACCTTCTGCTTCTGTTGGAAGAATCGACCTCTTCCTTCAGGCAACAGGTGGTTTTTGAATTGTATCTCTACAACAAAAAAAAAATACAACAATTAGAACTTAAGAACTAAAAAAAAACCTAATAATCTAAAAAAAAAAATTAGAACTTAATGTTTATAACTTACCAAATGAAATTCGATTGTTACAATATCAGTACTTATCGTATCAACGTCCGGTCGGATGATGGAATAGCCGCGATGTTTGCTTTGCCACATGATATCTTACAAATTTTTGACCACGGTCATGGCTCATCATCGCTTACTTTTGAGATTAGTNTTAGAACTTAATGTTTATAACTTACCAAATGAAATTCGATTGTTACAATATCAGTACTTATCGTATCAACGTCCAGTCGGATGATGGAATAGCCGCGATGTTTGCTTTGCCACATGATATCTTACAAATTTTTGACCACGGTCATGGGTCATCATCGCTTACTTTTGAGATTAGTTACATGATAAAAAGCATTGATTAATTGGTTCTTAATCATAAATAATTAAGTTAAACTAATAAATCAATGCTTAGAATTCTTAACATTTTTGATTCTCATTGTTGTCAACACTGACAGGAAGTAGTAAAAATAATATTNAGTTAAACTAATAAATCAATGCTTAGAATTCTTAACATTTTTGATTCTCATTGTTGTCAACACTGACAGGAAGTTACTAAAAATAATTGTCATACTTTAATGCAAGCATAAGTGAATCAAATCTGTTGAAAACAGAGATTGAATCTTGAAGTGCCAAATATGAGTTTATCCATAGCCGTACACAGTACACAGTACCTTGTGTCTTGACTCTTGAGATTTAAAATTTGAATTTTTTAGATAAATTTGTAAGTAAATCTGGTTATATTTTAGTGTGTAGTGACTAATAGACGGACGATATCATGAGATTATTTTTAAGTTTTTTTAATGATAAATAACAATAGATGTTCGTCACCAGTAGTAGTGTATAGTCTCATCATCACTTACCAGTTTAGTTAACCAACATTGCATTATTGTTTACTTTACTTTAATTTTGAAGGAGAGCCGGGTTGTAAATTGGAATTTGTAATTGGAATTTGTAAAGTAGTCATCATCCTTTATAAACTCTTCCAATGATGAAATAAGTTGATTTGTGGTTTTCATCATTACTTTTGTGTAGTAATTAGTTAATTAATGATTATTTTGTTCTGACTTGTAACCATTGAGGTAGTAAGGATAACAAGAACGACAATAATAATAAGTTAAGAGTTCAAGACTTAGGACTTAAGGTTCAAATTTATCAATTAACGAAATTTGTTAAGATTTGATTCTTATTTACTCACCGTGTAGTAGGATATCTTAGGTAAGCAGTGTAGTGTCAAACGTTGGAAGCAACTGCTGAAGCTTTAGGTTTAGCTTTAGGTTTAGGTTTAGCTTAGTTAGGTACAATCCCAACAATTCGAAATCCACATCCAAATCGAAAATTCAAATCCTTTAGCTTAGTTAGGTTGTTAGGGTTGTTAAGCTTTAGGTGTAGGTTTAGCTTTTAAGTTTAGGTTTNCGTGTAGTAGGATATCTTAGGTAAGCAGTGTAGTGTCAAACGTTGGAAGCAACTGCTGAAGCTTTAGGTTTAGGTTTAGCTTAGTTAGGTTGTTAGGGTTGTTAAGCTTTAGGTGTATGTTTAGCTTTTAAGTTTAGGTTTAGCTTAGTTAGGTTGTTAGGTTGTTAGGGTTGTTAATCTTTAGGTGTAGGTTTAGCTTTAGGTTTAGGTTTAGGTTTAGGTTTAGGTTTAGGTTTAGCTTTAGCTTTAGCTTAAGCTAATTACTCCTGGTAGTGGTGGTTGTATTTCAATTAGTTGTGCACATCTACAAATAATAAGAAATTCTAAATTAATTGTGATAACTTTATAAGAAATTTNGTTGTTAGGGTTGTTAAGCTTTAGGTGTAGGTTTAGCTTTTAAGTTTAGGTTTAGCTTAGTTAGGTTGTTAGGTTGTTAGGGTTGTTAATCTTTAGGTGTAGGTTTAGCTTTAGCTTTAGGTTTAGGTTTAGCTTTAGCTTTAGCTTTAGCTTTAGCTTTAGCTTTAGCTTAAGCTAATTACTCCTGGTAGTGGTGGTTATATTTCAATTAGTTGTGCACATCTACAAATAATAAGAAATTCTAAATTAATTGTGATAACTTTATAAGAAATTTNTATTTCAATTAGTTGTGCACATCTACAAATAATAAGAAATTCTAAATTAATTGTGATAACTTTATAAGAAATTTGGTCATTTGGTTCAAATTTATAACAATGGGATTAGGATTTAGTAAGAATAGTATTGTTAAGTTTAAAGACCAAGATTATGTAAAACTTCGTAAAAAGTGTATAGGTTCAAAAGAACTTTTTGAAGATCCTTTATTCACTGCCAATGATCACAGTCTGAGCTTGAATAAACCAATTGGTGGTACGGTAGTATGGAAGAGACCACCTGTAAGAAAAAAAAACTAAAATTTTTTGTAAAATTTTATAAAATTGTATACTAATTTATGATTAAAATTTTGTATTTTTTTTTTTTTTTTTTTTTTTAGGAACTTTGTGAAAATCCGTCATTATTTGTGGAAAAAGCGAGCTCGAAAGATGTTACACAAGGGAAGTTGGGTAACTGTTGGTTCGTTGCAGCTTGTGGAGCTTTAGCTACTGTGTCATCTTTGTGGTCACAAGTTATTCCAGATTGTGAAGATCAAGTAAGGTCATATATTGTTGTGTGTGTATTGGTTTTGTTTTGAATGTGTATTATAATTTATTGGTAAGAACTTAGTTTATAATGTTTATGATGTTTTGTTTTGATTGTTGTTTTGATTGTTGTGTACTTTAGGAATGGGATCCAACTAATCCAGGAAGATACGCGGGTATTTTCTACTTCCGGTTTTGGGTAAGTCCTGTTACTTATTATAAGTTATAATTTATAACTTTTAGAAGTAAATAATCATATAGAGCTTACTATACATTAGAAGATTAATTACAAGTGAGACTTTTGTTTCTTTATCTAAATGACACGATAATTTAACTAATTATTTATGAATAAGTGATGAAATCTGAGTATTTTTGATTTGTTGTTTTTTTTAGAGATTTGGGAAGTGGCACCAAGTGGTCATAGATGACCGTCTTCCAACTATTAATGGACAACTCATATTTTGTCATTCAACTACTGAGAATGAATTTTGGAGTGCTCTTCTTGAGAAAGCTTATGCTAAGTGAGTTGAATTCATAAGATTTATTTTTTAGATCATATTTATGATGTAAATTGATGTAAATGAGTAAATTGAATTTTTTTTTTTAAATTATGTTTAGATTATGTGGATCATATGGTGCAATGGAAGGAGGTACGTTAGCAGATGCTCTGGTAGATTTTACTTCCGGTTTGTCTGAAATGATTGAACTTAAAAATAATGGATATGAAGAAGAAGATAAACGAAATAAATTACGAAAGTTACTTCTTCGAGAACATGAAGATCATGCACTAATGTGTTGTGCTATTTCTGTAAGTTAGATCAAGAGAAAATTATATCAAGACATAATACATCAGGACAAAATACATGAAGAAAAAAAAAATTTTTTTTTTTTTTTTACATAATATTTTGACAACTTTGGTCTATTTTTCAATTTTAGGCACCTGATTCATCACTCTTTGAAACAAGAACGAAAAATGGTCTTGTTTTGGGTCATGCTTATGGAATAACAAGTGTAAAGGAAATTAACATTGGATCCTTATCACTATTTTCATTTTTCAAGTAAAAATTTTACTAGATGAAATGAAATATTTCGATGAAATATTCGATGAAATGAAATATTTCGATGAAATATTCGATGAAATGAAAATGTTGAACAATTTTAGTATTTTAACTTTAACTTTAACTTCCAGGGGACGTGAGAAGATGACACTACTACGACTTCGGAATCCATGGGGTCAGAAAGAATGGAATGGACCATTTAGTGATGCGTAAACATAATCATTCAATATGAATACATTTTTATAATTATTATTATTGCTTAGAAGCTTCTTCTACCCAAGGTTTCTTGACAACAGAAACAATGGCTTATTGATATGAACAGCCGTTTATTTCTTAGAGTTGAGAAACCTTGCTTGTATCCTTTTATTCCTGTAACGCTTGTTTTACGCTGAATTTAGGCTGATTGGCTGTCCCGAAAGCAACAAACAACTTACTTCTTGCTTACTTACACACCTTTGCTAAAAAAAAGTATTTTGCATGAATTGGAAAGAATTCTTCTTAGAAATGGTATTATTCTTAAGATAAAATGTGTTTAAGTTAATTGACTCGCTCGCTTTTAATTGGTTAATAATTGTATTGGGCGCAGAAGTGGGTCGTCTGGAAATGTCTGCTGGAGTAATGAAGCTCCTCCCCCTGCTGTTGTTCTGTCTGGAACGCCTAAAAGAAAATTAGTAATATTTTCAAACTCTGCGGCTGTAACAAGAAATCATCTGACCAATGGGTTTGCCTATAGTTCATCTCAATTAATCCAAATTAATTCTAGATCTCCTGAATGGAACAAGATTTCTAAAACTGAAAAGGAAAGACTTGGACTCACTTTTGAAGATGATGGAGAATTTTGGTAAGATTGGAATGCCAGTATAATTTAATCATTTTGAGTTGTTATTAGTACCACTGAAGGATGAAAGTTTGTCGAGATTGTTATACTAAGAGACCTGATTGTTATACCAAGATTCCTGATTGATTGATTTGTGTGGTGTTTTTATAGGATTCCTTTTGATGATTTTGTGACAGAGTTCTCTGATCTTTGTGTCTGTCATCTTATCAATACTTCTGCCTTCACTTTTAAGAAAACTTGGTATGGAAACTCCTTCCAAGGAGAATGGGATGAATCAACAGTTCTCAATCGTGCTGGTGGATGTACGAATCATGCCACTTTTCTTGACAATCCACAAGTAAGGCAGATGGTTTCCAAATACTTTTGAGATTTTTGAGAATTTTTGAGATTTTTTGAGATTTTTTGAGATTTTTTGAGATTTTTTGGGATAGATAGAAAATACTTTTTTGAAGTTAAAATAATTCTGAAATTTTTTTTTGAAAAAATGGTCTAATTTGTATAAAATTTGTTATTTTTAGTATCTTGTTGATGTACCCAAAGACGATATGGAGATCACTGTCCTTCTTATTCAAACAGACAGGCGTGGGAAGTGGGTACGAGAAGAATCTGGGACACGTTATAAAAGTATTGGTTTTCATATTATGCGTGNCGAATCATGCCACTTTTCTTGACAATCCACAAGTAAGGCAGATGGTTTCCAAATACTTTTGAGATTTTTGAGATTTTTTGAGATTTTTTGAGATTTTTTGAGATTTTTTGAGATTTATTGAGATTTTTTGAGATTTTTTGAGATAGATAGAAAATACTTTTTTGAAGTTAAAATAATTCTGAATTTTTTTTTTGAAAAAATGGTCTAATTTGTATAAAATTTGCTATTTTTAGTATCTTGTTGATGTACCCAAAGACGATATGGAGATCACTGTCCTTCTTATTCAAAGAGACAGGCGTGGGAAGTGGGTACGAGAAGAATCTGGGACACGTTATAAAAGTATTGGTTTTCATATTATGCGTGTAGAGGAGAATCGGAAGTATCGAGCACATCATAGAGGGAAAGGAGTAACTACATCAGATTATGTCATTGCTCGAAGTGTCTACTATCAAGGGACGCTGAATAAAGGGAAGTACATTCTTGTTCCAACTACATTTGATCCGAAAGTAATAACAGAGTACTTTCTGAGAGTCTTCACAGATGTTCATATCAAGATAAGGCCACTAGTCAAGGACTTCCCATCACCTCCAAAATACTGTGCTCTCTGTTGTAGTCAACCAATGTGTGTGACATCTATAACTGTCGTTGGAGTTACCGGACTCGTTGCATGTAAGAGATGATTCAACTTTTTAGTGTCAACATGACATAATTACAACAAATATACTCTATAAAGAGTAATTTTCTTGTCTAAATCGACCCAAAGTCAAAATTTGGGTTGGTTGAGTCAAAATTTGGGTTGGTAGAGTCAAAATTTGGGTTGGTGGAGTCAAGATTTGGGTTGGAGTCAAAATTTGGGTTGGTGGAGTCAAAATTTGGGTTGGTGGAGTCAAAATTTGGGTTGGTGGAGTCAAAATTTGGGTCGATGGAGTCAAAATTAAGGTTGGTGGAGCCAAAATTTTGGTTGGTGGAGTCAAGATTTGGGTTGGTGGAGTCAAAATTTGGGTTGGTGGAGTCAAAATTTGGGTTGGAGTCAAAATTTGGGTTGGTAGAGTCAAAGTTTGGGTTGGTGGAGTCAAAATTTGGGTTGGTAGAGTCAAAATTTGGGTCGATGGAGTCAAAATTAAGTTTGGTGGAGCCAAAATTTTGATTGGTGGAGTCAAAATTTGGGTTGGTGGAATCAAAATTTGGGTTGGTGGAGTCAAAATTTGGGTTGGCGGAGTCAAAGTTTGGGTCGGTGGAGTCAAAGTTTGGGTCGGTGGAGTCAAAATTTGGGTTGGTAGAGTCAAAATTTGGGTTGGTAGAGTCAAAATTTGGGTTGGTAGAGTCAAAATTTGGGTTGGTAGACTCAAAATTAGGGTTGGCAGAGTCAAAATTAGGATTGGTGGAGTCAAAATTTGGGTTGGTAGAGTCAAAATTAGGGTTGGTGGAGTCAAAATTTGGGTTGGAGTCAAAATTTGGGTTGGTGGAGTCAAAATTTGGGTTTTGAAGTCAAAATTTGGGTTGAAGGAGTCAAAATTTACGTTGGAGTCAAATTTTGGGTTGGAGTCAAAATTTGGGTTGGTGGAGTCAAAATTTCTAATGTTGATTGTTCATCATGAAATCAGCGTGGGAATTTTTAAATAAGCCAATCAGCGCTTTTGACTCAGCGATGAGTATGCCGTGCGATTAAAAAAAAAATCACTCTGTTGTATTAAAAAAAAATGTTTCGATGTATTATTTTGATCATTTTTTTTTGTAAACTTGCAGCTGACAATACATACTGTATCATTCGTGTTGAACGCCAGAAGCTCAAATCTGGTGTTGTTCCATCGTCACAAAGTCCAACATGGAATATCCAGGGTATTTTCTTTCGTCATGACATTTGTAAACCCATTGTTGTAGAGGTGAGTAGTTCCTGAAAGATTTTGACAATAATTTTTGAATTTTTTTTTTTTTTTTTGTTACAAGTTTTTGAAATTGTTTGCTTATTTTTAGTTTTGTATTTTAACTATTTGTTACAGGTTTGGGCGTATCGTCGTATCTTTCGTGACAAATTCTTGGGCTGTGCTGTGATTTCAGAATCTGGAACTAATCAACCAAGGACTATCGCTAGTGAACTTGTTGGTAGAGGACGAAAACATACAGAGAGACATCCAGGTCAACTACGTTCCAATATTGTTACTTATGATGACCTATCAGCTTCTTAGATACTCTACTTCTAATCTACACCTACTAACTACGGTCTACGATATTTGAGGTATTTTCATATAAATCAGCAACGAGTCATGAAGATATATGACTCAGGAAATCAGGAAGGATAAATTCATGATCATGATTTAAAAAAAAAANAGCAACGAGTCATGAAGATATATGACTCAGGAAATCAGGAAGGATAAATTCATGATCATGATTTAAAAAAAAATTTTTTCTTCCATATTATTTACTTTACTAAGCTTAGTATTAGTAAAGTAATTGATCCTTAGCTAAGGATCAATTACTTTTAATCATTATTCAAACTTTTTAAATTAAAAAGTTACTAGGGTAATTTTCTTGTAATCACTATTTCCAATTACTATTTTTAACCAATACGTTTTAAATCTTCTGATAAAATTTTTAGGACTTAATTTTAGTTCAGAATGAGTCTATGGACCAGAAATTAACTTTTCAAAACTTGACGTGATAAATTATTGCCAAAAAATTGACAAGGAGGACCTACCTCATTAAGCAATAATTTGATTCTAAATTTAAAGGTTAATCTAAGTCAAAAATATGCTCACTAGTTAGTAATTAATTAGATCTAAAAAATTTTCAAAATTTTTTCGAAATTTGTTGAATTTTGAACCAGGTGACCTTGGTTCAACTAATGGCATATGTTGGCAAATAAACAAATGTCCAACAATTTATTGAGTTTTTTCAAAATTTGTTGAATTTTGAACCAGGTGACGTTGGTTCAACCAGGGTGATTTTATGTTGTTTGTTGTCGCTTCGCTTTATAGGGTGGAGACATTCCCATCTCTATAACATTACGCGAAAAGTTCAAAGATACGGGACCTTTTCTGTACCTGAAGTTTGTTGATAAACAAATGCCAAACAACGGTGGGAGGTAACAACCATCACTTCACTCATTATAGGACAAAAGTTTTAAGATAATTTTACATTTCAAAATTTACCTTGGAAACCGGTAAATCAGAGGTTTGAGAGATTTTGCAGAAAAGGTCCCGTATCTTTGAACTTTTCGCGTAATGTTATAGAGATGGGAATGTCTCCACCCTATACAGCGAAGCGACAACAAACAACCTAAAATCACCCTGATCGGGTCGGATAAAAGCGAAGCGACAACAAACAACCTAAAATCACCCTGGGTTCAACTAATGGCATATGTGGGCAAATAAACAAATGTTCAACAGTTAATTGATTTGTTTCAAAATTTGTTGAATTTTGAACCAGGTGAGCTTGGTTCAATTAATCGTATTTGTGGGCAAATAAACAAATGTCCAACAGTTAATTGACTTTTTTCAAAATTTGTTGAATTTTGAACTAGACTAGGTGACCTTGGTTTAACTAATGGCATATGTGGGCAAATAAACAAATGTCCAACAATTAATTGAGTTTTTTCAAAATTTGTTGAATTTTGAACCAGGTGACATTGGTTCACCTAATGGCATATGTGGGCAAATAAACAAATGTCCAACAGTTAAACGACTTTTTTCAAAATTTGTTGAATTTTGAACCAGGTGAGCTTGGTTCAATTAATCGTATTTGTGGGCAAATAAACAAATGTCCAACAGTTAATTGACTTTTTTCAAAATTTGTTAAATTTTGAACCAGGTGACCTTGGTTCACCTAATGGCATATGTGAGCAAATAAACAAATGTCCAACAGTTAATCGACTTTTTTCAAATTTTGTTGAATTTTGAACCAGGTGACCTTGGTTCAACTAATGGCATATGTGGGCAAATAAACAAATGTCCAACAGTTAATTGACAATATATTCTATTTAGGATCTTTTTTTACTCATTTTTTTTTTATAAATTGACAGTGCGGTTTAATCTCCAAATATTATTGGTCACTGGAGATCCTGGAACTGACAGGAACAAGACTATTATGTAATTTGAAGTAATTTATAACCGCAGTAACTTCCAGTTGTGTCAACTCCAACGTAATTCATGATGATGACCTTTTGTCTAAAATTTAAAATTATTTTGACATACTATTATTTTTTGAAATGATACCTAAACGCTAAATCTATCGAAACTTGTGTTACCTTAACTTACAGGTCTACTCCTAACCCATAACTCGTTTTTGATAATTGAATCGTCAATTATCATCATCGACGTACGTAGTTAGGTTCTTTTGTGATCACAAAAGAACCTAACTACGTCGATGATGATACTAAAATGTCAATAATAACTCTTGTGGTGTCTGTGTACTTGATCGACATGACACCTGAATATGAATAGATCCTGAACTTCAATTGTGACACTGCTAGCTTAGTAGTGCTAAGCTAGGAGTGTCTAGCAGTTGAAAATTGGTATAAAATGGGAAGCATTTTCAAAATTAATTCATCACATTGAGTTTTACAGTTGTATCAAAAGTACCTCAGTAATCAACTTGTAATAAGTCATTAATACTTATCTAGAAGAATTTTTTTTGAAATGAACAAAATCTATATTTTCGCTGTGGTGGCTTTCGCCATGGCAGTTTTCGTCGTTTCTCAACCATCCGGTGATGTCGAGGTCCAATGCAGTAGGATTGGGAGTAAGTTTAGTACCATCTCATTTCATTTGTTACTTTGATTGTTTTTGAATTTAATTTTTAGTAAAAATTTATAATTATTTTTTATAATTTTATAATTATTTTTATAATTTTTATAATTTTTATAATTTTTATAATTTTTATAATTTTTATAATTTTTATAGTGCGAAATGGTCTACCATGTCCGCGGAGATTTAGGGGACAAAATGTCACCAGGAGTGGTCGAACTTGTTTCTGTCAAAGTTACAGACGATTAATTCTTCCTTACATTTGGAGGAATTGTACAGATGCACCCAAAAGTAAAAATCATTATTATTGCATTTTTTTAATTATTAATCGTATACTCATTGTGTATTGTTGTATTAACATTGTTGGTTATTATTTGATTTTACAGCCACTACAGTACAAACAACCGCTGCACCTGTTGTTACTACACCTGTTGTTACTACACCTGTGGTTACAACTACACCTCCAACCGGAACTGAAACTACAACTGGAGTTGTGGTAGATCTAGACTTAAAAAAAAAACGAAGTCGTCGACCACGCAGAACAACTCCCCCAGCTCGTGATGCTTGGGATGAAGAATAAGGCAATCCAAACCCTTATTTCTTCCGATGTTCCTGCTAACTTGAAACGAAACTTAATTTCTTTCAATTGGATATATTCGATTTTGTAAATTAAATATTATCAGAATAAAATATTCATTTAGAGATCCTAATCGGTTGAGTTTAGTTGACAATACTTTTGGATTGGTTTTTTTGGGGGGTGATCATGTCCATAGTGGCGACTGCGATGAGGTTTGTAATTGCTCAGTAGATCATCATCAGATATACGCTTGCGCATGAAAGAAAACTAAAAAATTCTGAACTTTGGGTAAAGGTTGTTCCACTGATGGGTGAGATGTCATGACGTGGGTAGTAGAGTAATTGATCACGACATCTTCCCTTATTTCGATCATCAATTTTGTACCGATTGACCTTAATTTCTTCTTCGTTACAACATACAAAATTTAGTTTGTCAGGAGCTAAGACACAAGCGAGCTCACCATCACATTCATCCTTAAAATCAACCTAAAATTAAAATTAATATCAAAATTTAGATGAAGAAAATTCAAAATTTTGATTAATTTTTTTGACTAATCACATTTACCCAGTTGCCATTATACCAATATCGCCTTGAGCAAGTGATTCCTTCTTCGGGCTAAAAATACAAAACTTTCGTTGAATTTTAGTAGGTGATTGGTGTGTTTCGGAGAGTAATTTATCGAAGGTATTTTAGTAAATACAAATTGATTGAATCGTTAATGGTGGACTGCATATAGATTAACCGAAACGTCATCTAAGTTTCTAACACATTATGAACTTAATGAACAATAATAAATAAAGTTTTAGGTTGGATTAAATCGGCTTCGATGAATTAAATGACCATGTGATCAATTCGGCTTCGATAAATAAACCATGTCATCAATTCGGCTTCGATGAATTGACCAAGTGATCAATTTGGCTTCGATGAATTGACCATGCGATCAATTCGGCTTCGATGAATTGACCATATGATCAATTCGGTTTCGATGAATTGACCATTTGATCAATTCGGTTTAGATGAATTGATCATGTGATCAATTCGGCTTCGATAAATTTCACTAAGTGATCAATTCGGCTTCGATGGATTGACCAAGTGATCAATTCGGTTTCGATCAATTGACCAAGTGATCAATTCGGCTTCAATAAATTGACTAAGTGATCAATTCGGCTTCGATGAATTGATCATATGATCAATTCGGCTTCGATAAATTTCACTAAGTGATCAATTCGGCTTGGATGGATTGATCAATTGGTCAATTCGGCTTCGATGAATTGACTAAGTGATCAATTCGGCTTCGATGAATTGATCATATGATCAATTCGGCTTCGATAAATTTCACTAAGTGATCAATTCGGCTTGGATGGATTGATCAATTGGTCAATTCGGCTTCGATGAATTGACTAAGTGATCAATTCGGCTTCGATGAATTGATCATATGATCAATTCGGCTTCGATAAATTTCACTAAGTGATCAATTCGGCTTGGATGGATTGATCAATTGGTCAATTCGGCTTCGATGAATTGACTAAGTGATCAATTCGGCTTCGATGAATTGATCATATGATCAATTCGGCTTCGATAAATTTCACTAAGTGATCAATTCGGCTTGGATGGATTGATCAATTGGTCAATTCGGCTTCGATGAATTGACCAAGTGATCAATTCGGCTTCGATGAATTGACCATGTGATCAATTCGGCTTCGATGAATTGACCAAGTGATGAATTCGGCTTCGATGAATTGATCATGTGATCAATTCGGCTTCGATAAATTTCACTAAGTGATCAATTCGGCTTCCATGGATTGACCAATTGATCAATTCGGCTTCGATGAATTGACCAAGTGATCAATTCGGCTTCGATGAATTGACCATGCGATCAATTCGGCTTCGATGAATTGACCATATGATCAATTCGGTTTCGATGAATTGACCATTTGATCAATTCGGTTTAGATGAATTGATCATGTGTTCAATTCGGCTTCGATAAATTTCACTAAGTGATCAATTCGGCTTCGATGAATTGACCATGTGATCAATTCGGCTTCGATAAATTGACCATGAGATCAATTCGGCTTTGATAAATTTCACCAAGTGATCAATTCGGCTTCGATGAATTGATCATATGATCAATTCGGCTTCGATAAATTTCACTAAGTGATCAATTCGGCTTCGATGGATTGACCAAGTGATCAATTCGGTTTCGATCAATTGACCAAGTGATCAATTCGGCTTCAATAAATTGACTAAGTGATCAATTCGGCTTCGATGAATTGATCATATGATCAATTCGGCTTCGATAAATTTCACTAAGTGATCAATTCGGCTTCGATGAATTGACCATATGATCAATTCGGTTTCGATGAATTGACCATTTGATCAATTCGGTTTAGATGAATTGATCATGTGATCAATTCGGCTTCGATAAATTTCACTAAGTGATCAATTCGGCTTCGATGGATTGACCAAGTGATCAATTCGGTTTCGATCAATTGACCAAGTGATCAATTCGGCTTCGATGAATTGACTAAGTGATCAATTCGGCTTCGATGAATTGATCATATGATCAATTCGGCTTCGATAAATTTCACTAAGTGATCAATTCGGCTTGGATGGATTGATCAATTGGTCAATTCGGCTTCGATGAATTGACTAAGTGATCAATTCGGCTTCGATGAATTGATCATATGATCAATTCGGCTTCGATAAATTTCACTAAGTGATCAATTCGGCTTGGATGGATTGATCAATTGGTCAATTCGGCTTCGATGAATTGACTAAGTGATCAATTCGGCTTCGATGAATTGATCATATGATCAATTCGGCTTCGATAAATTTCACTAAGTGATCAATTCGGCTTGGATGGATTGATCAATTGGTCAATTCGGCTTCGATGAATTGACTAAGTGATCAATTCGGCTTCGATGAATTGATCATATGATCAATTCGGCTTCGATAAATTTCACTAAGTGATCAATTCGGCTTGGATGGATTGATCAATTGGTCAATTCGGCTTCGATGAATTGACCAAGTGATCAATTCGGCTTCGATGAATTGACCATGTGATCAATTCGGCTTCGATGAATTGACCAAGTGATGAATTCGGCTTCGATGAATTGATCATGTGATCAATTCGGCTTCGATAAATTTCACTAAGTGATCAATTCGGCTTCCATGGATTGACCAATTGATCAATTCGGCTTCGATGAATTGACCAAGTGATCAATTCGGCTTCGATGAATTGACCATGCGATCAATTCACATGTTAAATTAATCTTACCATGCATTTGTAATTTATCATTACATATTGGTTCGTTTTCTGATTGTGACGAATTTTAGTGGAACTAGGTGGTGGACAGCAACTAAAAATGATGAAATTAAGTTAATTTAGTGTTTCCAGCTAAGTAATTGATAAATTTGTTAGATTACCAAATACCATCGATGCATTCGAGATAATTGAAAGGATTACAGTAAGATCTTGTCTCTCGATGAATAATGATATCCCTAATTCTTTCAAAATTCCATGTGAACGATTCGTTATCTCGAAGTAACTCATTTTGTAAATCAATTTCACAAAGATCATTTGGTGGAAAGTTCCAATCAGTATCCTTCCCTCCATATTTTCTTAAAATTTTCATTTCTTTTGTAAGATAGTAGAGATCAGTTTTGCAAACATCTGGATGATTTTCGTCATTGACTGTACACTCAAATTGTCCCAAGTCTGACCAAGGGTTCTTGACACATTTAACAGCTTTTGAGTCCAAAAGTTTGATTTTATAAGAAGAACCCCTAGTTGGTTTGATATGATCAAAAATACTCAAGTTGAACGGTTTTGTGTACTTTTGAAGTACATGACTTATCCGTGAAGCATTACAGGAATCCCGACGGTTGAGCATTACACGACATCTTCCTTCAAAACGACCCCAGTCCATTGACCTGGGTTCTAAACGGAACAAAATCATTCCAACATGAAATTTTATCAAATTTTGTAAAATTTGTAAAATTTGTACAAGAAATAATTGTTTCTTACTATCTGGGTTGAATTTGATATCATTGGGTGCCCAAAAGAGATGCTCATGCCAACAAATACATTTTTTTGAGGGTTCATCACACTTGAGGTACTTGAAAATATTACACGAGTTTTTATATTTACTAACCCAACGCAAATCTTTAGCGTTAGGTCTTTGCTCGAGCTCTTTATAAAATTCTGCTTCTTCGGTGATATTACAAGGAATTCCTATTCCTAATCCATTTGGCTTTTTTTTTAACTTCTCATTCCCTAGGTCATTGTTGCCAAATTCCAAAAGGTTTTCTGTATGTACTTCTAATGTTGACAAGATCTTCCCATTCTTACATTCCGTGTTTGGTTCTGCTTCTGGAATGAACGTGGACAAAGGTCTAGAAAAAGAATGAAACAAAAAGCTAGTCAATTTGTCATATGAGACGTTGCAACAATGTCAAGGTTGTGTACTTCAAGTTAGTGTTATTGAAGCAAGGGATCATGTAGCTTGGGTCAGGTTTTCCATCATCAGAACAGTTCCCGTGTACCATAATTTTGCACTTTTCGGTAGATATATCCCAAAATACGTGACCATCAGCGTTGTTGCAACATGTACATTTTTTCTTAGAAGGGTCACAGGTCAAGTACATGAAGTGGTTACATACTTTTTCATTGTACTGAATATCTTCCACCCAGCTCAAGTCATTGTCTGTGATGTTAGCCAAAGTAGTTAAGAATTCTTCTTCTACAGTGTCGTTACACGATCTTCCATAAATTTGAAGGGAAACAGTTGACCACTCGATGGAATCTTCCAATTCGTCACCTAAAATTGACACAATCAGAACGAATAGGGCTAAAATAATATTAAATTTCATCATCTTGACGTACTAACAACAAGCACATCAAATTTAAGAGAAACTTTTGAAAAATCTAGAAATCTAGTAGAAATCGTCACAACAAGATGTTATTGATGAGGTATTTTTTACTGTTGAGTCGCCATGGAATTGAGATAACCATTTGAATTTCTTAATTTATAAATTTCTTCTTACTATTTTTTGAAACCCACCATTGAGTTTATTAGCTATCGTTAGATTCAACATTAAATTTATCTTCAGAAAATGCATTTCCCATTGATCCAGGTGTAGTAGTTTAGGCTACGAATGATTTCAAATGAGTGGAAATGAAATATAAGTAACAAATGCGGGACACTCCACGTTTTACATCATAACTTTTTTATTTGAAGAGCTGCGACTTTATAATTGGTGGCGTTGGATTCGGCACTAAATTTCCGTTCAGAAAATGTAATTCCCATTGATTAAAGTGTCGTAGTTTAGGCTACAAATGAGTTAAGATGAAATATATGAATAACGAATGTGAAACATTCCACGTTACACGTCATAACTCTTTTATTTGAAGATTTGCGACCTTATAATTGGTGGGGTTGGATTAGGTTACTAAATTTCCGTTCAAAAAATGTATTTCCTATTGACCAAGATGTCGCAATTTAGGCTACAAATGAATTAAGATGAAATATATGTAACAAATGTGGGACACTCCACGTTTTACGTCATCTTTTTTATTTGAAGAGCTGCGACCATATAATTGGTGACATTGGATTCAGTACTAAATTTCCGTTCAAAAAATGNAACAAATGCGGGACACTCCACGTTTTACATCATAACTTTTTTATTTGAAGAGCTGCGACTTTATAATTGGTGGGGTTGGATTAGGGTTACTAAATTTCCGTTCAAAAAATGTATTTCCTATTGACCAAGATGTCGCAATTTAGGCTACAAATGAATTAAGATGAAATATATGTAACAAATGTGGGACACTCCACGTTTTACGTCATAACTTTTTTATTTGAAGAGCTGCGACCATATAATTGGTGACATTGGATTCAGTACTAAATTTCCGTTCAAAAAATGTAATTCCCATTGATCTAGGTGTAGTAGTTTAGACTACAATTGAGTTCAAAATGAGTTTATTACTGATGATGATTAACAAAAATTAACACAAATTAGAAATGTCATACGATTCAAAGTGGGACTCATTCATATAGGTTGGAACTTAGGTTACAAACCTAGATCCATTTCATAACCTTAACCTTATCTCGATTGTATCCAGAGTGAGCTTGAGTTTAGGTTTAAAGAGTTGTAAAATTATCCATTTTACAAAAATCAATTTCTGCAGCAGTAACATTCGCATGTGTATTTGACTTAAGATGTGGATTATTTTTACTCATAGCATATCTCTTGAGACGTTCTATTTGCATCGCCATTTTCTTCATCTCATCCTGTAATTGTGAATTCTGTTCATCAAGATCAGGTACATCATGTGCAAAACCATTTGGTGAATTTACAATTTCTTTCATTGTTGGAAGGTTACCGTGATAAACTCGATAGAGCTGAGAAAAATAATTGTTATTAAAAATTAGAATATGTTTCTAATAATTAGAAATGTTTGTTAGTTATTCTAAATGTGTATAAAATTAGTACAAATTAACATACTTTATTCCCTAATATCAAGGCAATTGTAACAGTAGTGGCAATTTGAGTACGAAGAAATGCAAGGAAGTATTTCATATTCGGTCCAGAATTAGGCATTAAAACCAGACTTTACAAATGGAACAAGAAAATCAATTAATTCAATAAAACAGGTAAATATTAATAATGACTTACTGGAGTGCTAGCATTACAGAATTGATGAAAAAAATGTTGTAGATTGCGTATGAAATGAATTGAGCATCCCGATTATCTCTGATTCTACAGAGAAACACAATGAGATGAAATTTTCGTCACGAAATTGTAAAAGTGAGTTTGAATTTGGCGCCATTTTTAACATNGAGAAACACAATGAGATGAAATTTTCGTCACGAAATTGTAAAAGTGAGTTTGAATTTGGCGCCATTTTTAACACTAGGGCGTCATTTTCTAAATTTTTATAAAAAAGTGAGATTTATTGCCTCTAATGGTAAAAAGTACGCCAATTTTTAAAATTTTTTAAATTTCAGTGTTTAAAAATGTTTCATCGAATATCGATTAGAATGTTTTCGTTTTTCGGTAACAGNGAGAAACACAATGAGATGAAATTTTCGTCACGAAATTGTAAAAGTGAGTTTGAATTTGGCGCCATTTTTAACATTAGGGCGTCATTTTCTAAATTTTTATAAAAAAGTGAGATTTATTGCCTCTAATGGTAAAAAGTGCGCCAATTTTTTAAATTTTTTAAATTTCAGTGTTTAAAAATGTTTCATCGAATATCGATTAGAATGTTTTCGTTTTTCGGTAACAGTTTTCGTTTTTTGATAGCAGTTTTCAACTTACCTCCAACAAATAAAGACACCATAAGCCAGAAAAATAACTTCTCCCACCACAAGAACATGATCCCACCTGGTAAGTCATTAATCATGAATCATTAATCATGAATCATGAATCATAAGTCATTAAACATAAGTTGTTAGGTTGTTAGGTTGTTAGGGTTAAAGCTAACAATCATTATAATTAATAAAACCCGAAAGCGAAAGCAGCAGAAGTAAAAAGAAGTAAATTTCAAAGTGAAGTATTAAGTTAATCATAATTATTTTAACTTTTTTAAAACGATGCAGTAAAAGAGGGCGTTTCATAAGAATATTCAAAAATTTTAATTTTCTAAAAATAAGGCATTTCAAAAGAATATTCAAAAATTTTAATTTTCTAAAAATCATAACTTTTTTAATGATCATAGAGTCTTGATTTTTTACTTCCTGGCTCTGATTTTACACGAGCTTTCTGGAAATCGTAAATACTTTAACCAAAAACAAAAATTGTTGGTTTTAAGAGTCCATTTATCAAAAATTAATTTATTCACACGTTTTTTCCAGTAATTTAGCATAGGGTCAAAAGTATCTTCGCATAGGATAAATTAATTTAAGATGGACTATACTATGAATGGTAAATTACAATAAATTATANATCTTCGCATAGGATAAATTAATTTAAGATGGACTATACTATGAATGGTAAATTACAATAAATTATTGTCTTTGTTAGTAAAAATCCAATAGTTGACATTTGATCGACCCATAAAATCTTACCCGACTTGAAACATAAATATGTTTTTTTTTTTTTTTTTTTTTGCATATCTCAAAGTATGTTCGCNTTCTAAAAATAAGGCATTTCAAAAGAATATTCAAAAATTTTAATTTTCTAAAAATCATAACTTTTTTAATGATTCCTTCTTGATTTTTTACTTCCTGGCTCTGATTTTACACGATCNTGATTTTTTACTTCCTGGCTCTGATTTTACACGATCTTTCTGGAAATCGTAAATACTTTAACCAAAAACAAAAATTGTTGGTTTTAAGAGTCCATTTATCAAAAATTAATTTATTCACACGTTTTTTCCAGTAATTTAGCATAGGGTCAAAAGTATCTTCCCATAGGATAAATTAATTTAAGATGGACTATACTATGAATGGTAAATTACAATAAATTATATTGTCTTTGTTAGTAAAAATCCAATAGTTGACATTTGATTGACCCATAAAATCTCACCCGACTTGAAACATAATATGTTTTTTTTTTTTTTTTTTTTTGCATATCTCAAAGTATGTTCGCGGAAATTTAAACTTTCCAGTTAGCCGTTGGTTAACAATCAAATTTCCTAGAAAGTTAGTAAAAACTTACCAGTTGTAAGCACATTGAGAATCCCTCTGTCCGTTAGTGGTTTTAATGACTTCCAAAACCGGAAGATGACTCATTGTCCATGCAGAGAGATAAAGAAGCATTATGACCATTATTGGAATCATCCAATGAAGTAAATGCTTCTCTGTAAGTTTAATTTTATGAGCTGATTTTACTCGGAAGGTCAGATAAACTCTAAATAACATATATGAATGAATTTATAAAGTTAAATTAAACAAAATTATAATAATTATTATTGTTAATTGTCAAAATAACAAATTTGTCATTACCTGCAAAGTTTCATATAGAGTGCAGAGTAACTAATACAAAATCCCAAGTGTCTTGTCCACTTAACAGCGACACAAGTTTGGATGCTAAGTGCAGGAAATAGAAAAAACATCTGAAACGTAGAGGTTGAATAAAAATTAATTTTTGATTTTTTACAATAATTAATGATAAATTTATGAGTTATTATAAGTAATTTAAGAACTTTGGTTACCTCTGTGTACATAATACTACATCCGAGGAGCATGATACAGATAAATCTTGGAGATGATGCAGAGAAAATAGGGCGTTTCCGAGTTAGGTAAACGCCTACAATAAGCGCTAGCGATCCAATGCTACAAATTATAGAGATGAGGAGCATCACTATTCTAGTTAATTAAAAAACATTCTGTTAGATCAATTAATTGGTTAATAAACTTGAGACAGTACTTTGCATCAAGTAATGCATCAAGTAATAAATCAAAGCCAACAATGAAAAATTAACAAACTAAATTTTTCATTGTTGGCTTTGATTCATTACTTAATGTGGCCATTTTTTTCAGGAATATTTGACTAAGTCACCTGATTGGGTAATCAAACTCCGCGATGCAAGATGGCTTCTCGATACAATCTGGACAACCTATTGGACACTGATGACAAGAAGAAATTTGGTGGAAAAAATCCAATGCCAACATAGTTTTGTTCACTTCGTTACTTTCTTCACTTTGTGGTTCAAAACAGCCTTTCTTGGCTAGAAAAATAAGAAATTGGTAATTTTTAATAGTAAAATAGTTTAGAAATAACATAAAATGANTTCACTTCGTTACTTTCTTCACTTTGTGGTTCAAAACAGCCTTTCTTGGCTAGAAAAATAAGAAATTGGTAATTCTTAATAGTAAAATAGTTTAGAAATAACATAAATAATACTTTCTAAACTATATCCAGGAATTGTGTTGTTCCAGCGTTTGTAGTAAGCATAGTGAGAGGGATTGCAGAAACAGGCGTAGCTTCCTTTAAACCATCCTGGTTGTGGTGTCCATATAAATTGACACTGGAAATAATTAAGTTAACACTGAACTGAGTCATCTTTCGGTAAGGGTACTCCAAGTGAACTCAAGATGAATAATTCATTTTCAACCAATCATATTCTAAGTTCATAATTTTATTCAAAGATTGGCTTAATTCCTGTCTGCTGGTACCAAAAATCGGTTAGAGACCGGATGACAACAGAGACTGTCAGACGACTTGAACCAAACGATTCAACTCAAACAACTCAAAAATCCAAATAATCACTTTTGGATTTGGATTTTTTTCATTGGTAATTTGAAAAGTCGACTCGAATCATATCAAAGATGGTTCCAAACTCAAAAATCAACATTTGGTAATACTTCACTCTATTTCAACGGTTGCCAGTCAAGGTTAGTAGTTTCTCGGTCAAAACCGTGGTAAGTCTTAGAATAAGTCTTATAATAAGCTTTAGAATAAGATTTAGAATAATCATGCCCCGCTTAAAGTTAGCGCATTGCCATATTGCGTCTGCGCATGTTCGTCTGCTCATTCTCGTCTGCGCATGCTCGTCTGTGTATGCTCGTCTGTGCATGCTCGTCTGTGCATGCTCGTCTGCGCATGCTCGAGCGTGCATGTTCGACTGCATGCTCGTCTGCGCATGCTCGACCGTGCATGCTCGTCTGCGCATGCTCGGCTGCGCATGCTCGTCTGCACATACTCGTCTGCGCATGCTCGTCTGAGCATGATTTTTTTTTAATCGAACTTACTGTTGTCGTTTCCTTATTGCATTTATGAGTACCACGAAACGCATACATTGGATTATTATGTAAAGAGTCCTTTTCCTTTTCATCTTCAGTAAATTCACACTGATTAATTGGAAAATGTGTCAAATCTACATCAAAACTTAGAAGTTCATAAGATGGTTTCCTAAAAAAAAAACGAATCGATTCAAAATTATTTTAAATTAAATACAACTTTAGTTTGATTTCTAACCTATAATTTACACGGAAAGCAACGGTGTATGAAATTAACCATTTTCCTGGTGTGAGTCCTGAATGATGATATTCCCGTTGAGCTTGAGGATGACATCTAAAATATGGCCATGTCCAGAATCCAATATAAATTAATGTTTCTAAACCTGAATTATTAACATTATTGTCAATGTTATGTTCAGTATCGAAACGTTTCTGATCAATTGTCATAGGTGTATTGAGAATTGACTGAGGATTGAAGTACCAAGGGTATATTGTTAAAGCAGCTTCATCTTGAAAGTCAGATCGACGTAATTCATGATCTATTTTTTCATACATTGAGAATTGTGCAACTTTTTCATCAGGAAATTGTACATAACGTAAATTCTCAACAGTTGGTTCATCAATTAAACTTTTTAATGTCTTCTTTACATCATCATCATTGGCTAAAAGACAATTGATTCAATTTATCAGAATTTATGAAAATTTTTGATAAAATTTTGAATTTTTGATAAAATTTTGAATTTTTGATAAAATTTTGAATTTTTGATAAAATTTTGAATTTTTGATAAAATTTTGAATTATTTTTGATAAAATTTTGAATTTTTTTTTACCTTTTCTGGGTATTCTGGGCATAAAAAATGCAATAAGATCAGCTTTTTCTTTTAATAATTTGTAACTATGGACGGATATTGGAACTCTCTGTAGGATTTTGTATGTATCTTCGGTAGACGAACAAATCCCAGCGGTTCCACTTGAAATATTGTGAATTTCGTTCAAGTACGAACTCACAATGATTCTTTCGATCTAGAAATTAAAAAAAAAAGTGATCAATAATTATTTTGATTTGAACTTAATTGATTTGAAGTATTGGAATTTTTTGAAGTTAATTTACTTCCAATTCTTTTGCTGATTGTACATCGTAACTGTTAAGTCGTTCATTGTAAGAGTCATTGTTGATTACTTCTTCAACATGTGTCTTTTCATCAAAAGTTGAATTGTTAGGATTGTCGTTTACATCTCTTGGTGTTCTATCCAGTGACTGCAGAAAGTAAGGTCAAAATATTGAAAATTCTACTCATTTTTTTCAAATTATGAAAAATAAGCCTCAATAGGTCAAATATGGAATTAGGTCAAAATATGGAAAATTTACTTTTAGTTTTTTCAAATCCAACCAATCATATGTTTGTATATTCAAATCGTTGAATCTGATTGGCTGAATTTGAATTGGGGAGGGGAAGGGGGAGGGGTATAAAAAATGTAAAAATTACCGGTAATAAGTCAATCTGTGGAGTTTCATTTTGAAGAAAGTCGATGATACATTCCAAATTGTCCATTTCATCCGGAGTTTGAACTATGTCAGCTTGGGGCTGGACCAATGACAAATCGTCTTCATTTGATTCTGATAAGACCATTGTTAAGACCAGGGTCATTGTTAATATCAAAATTGTCTCAATTGTTACTAAAATAAGTCGTATCTTCGACATAATTTTTACTAATTTTCACTTTTTCAATTTAAATTTTCAAAAATTGTTTCTTATTTCACACCTCTTCTTCATTGTCGTAAATGAAGTTGTTCAGTTTCGTGATTCGTAGAACAAAACGTCACAACAATAGATAATAGATTGCACTGTTTCTTTCGAAGGTTATCTAGTTTCTCTTACTTCCTTCAACTATTTAGTAATAACATTCATTTTTAGCTTTAACTATAACAATTTCGTATGATTCTTGTGGTTTTGTCATTTCCGATTTGTTACAAAATAGCAAATCAAACCGCAGGGAAAAGCGGTGGTGATTCCTAGAGATAATTCCAAGAGTTTATGATGATATTATCATTTTCTGCTGTTTACATAATTTTTTCACAACACCAGCAAAGTTCGATGAGTTTGATGATAGTTTTTAACTTGGGCAGAGACCTAGAATACATCAAACAAAATTGTTAATTTCTTATTAGAAACATAAAAATTGTCAATTTGTTATTAGAAACACAAAAATTGTCAATTTGTTATTAGAAATAAAAAAATTGTCAATTTGTTATTAGAAACAAAAATTGTCAATTTGTTATTAGAAACACAAAAAAATTGTCAATTTGTTATTAGAAAGACAAAAAAATTGTCAATTTGTGATTAGAAACACAAAAATTGTCAATTTGTTATTAGAAACACAAAAATTGTCAATTTGTTATTAGAAACACAAAAATTGTCAATTTGTTATTAGAAACACAAAAACATTTGTTAAAGATGACTCACATCAAGTTGTTTATCTTTGTATAGAAAGTTCAAGTTCATGTAACGAAGGTCAGGAATCCTGATTCAGGATCTACCATCTCGGTAGTNATCTTTGTATAGAAAGTTCAAGTTCATGTAACGAAGGTCAGGAATCCTGATTCAGGATCTACCATCTCGGTAGTTCCGTTATCTGGTATATCTTATAATTTACTAAAAATTTGAACTAATGTTTAAATCTTTAGTTTTACTCTTAAGGCTAGAGATCAAGTACTTCAATTTCTTGATTTCTTAATACCCAAAGTGGTAATAATGGAAAATAATTAAAAAATTTACATTGAGTTGTATTTTAAATCAAAAATTCTTGCNATACCCAAAGTGGTAATAATGGAAAATAATTAAAAAATTTACATTGAGTTGTATTTTAAATCAAAAATTCTTGCAAATTATTTTTTGTTTTATCTGACTAACTTTTTACACTACTAATTTTCTTTTATTATTATTCCATAAATTGAATATGAGCAAAGAAAATGCTCAAGCCTGAAAGCTTATAAATAATAATTATTATAATAATTAAGTCCAAAAGTGCATTGTTGACCAAAAATTGACCAAAGTAAACCATGCAGAAGGATTAAATTAAATTAAATTAATAATAAGTCTTCCTAGTAAATTCTGTTGCTAAATGCATAGGTACTAAAAATTTACCGAACCATTCATTAATTCTTAACAAGTTTGCACTATTTAAGTTATAAATGTAGTAGTTTAGTGCAAGGTGAGATTATTAATAACATAAAGATGATATTGTTAACTTATTAAACGTTTTCACTTTACCTACAGTTATTCTAAATTTTTAACTGACAAAAAAAAAATTACAACTAAACAGTAGTAGTAGTGTTAATAATTGCTAAATATAATGAGGTGAAAAGAGCAAAGGAAAAATCAAAATTCAACATTTTCCAATCTAAATAACAAATTTCACAATTTTCACAATTTTCACAATTTCCCCAATTTTCACAATTTCCCCAATTTTCACAATTTCCCCAATTTTCACAATTTCCCCAATTTTCACAATTTCCCCAATTTTCACAATTTAAATTATTACAACACAATTTGTTAACTGGATCGAAGTTGAGAAGACTAAATTACAAAAANCAATTTTCACAATTTCCCCAATTTTCACAATTTCCCCAATTTTCACAATTTCCCCAATTTTCACAATTTCCGAATTTTCACAATTTTCCCAATTTTCACAATTTTCACAATTTAAATTATTACAACACAATTTGTTAACTGGATCGAAGTTGAGAAGACTAAATTACAAAAAATTCGGCATAATAATAATAATAATAATAATAATAATAATAATAATAATAATAATAATAATAATGCATAGTAGAGATCATTATCACAAATCTATGACTCCTAATTGTCAACCTCAGCTCAAATTAATAATTTCCGCAATAGAAAAAATTTACGCGGTTGCCGATATTTTTTTTTTCCATTTACAAAACTAGGGAATGCGAAAATAGATTAATTAGGTACAAGAATTAATCAATTTTAATAATAAGTATTAAGAATAATTAATTATTAAAGTTCTATTATGGCAACCATGTTACGCCCCCCCCCCTCTAGTAGATTAGGAAATCCTTAAGTAAATCATTAGATTTTAAATTCTATTCCTATACTTTTCATATTATAATAATAAGTAAAATGATCGATCCAAGTAATCAAAATTTCACAAAGTCAAAATTTCTTCTTTTTTTTCTTCTCTTATTCCCATAACTTTAACTTTAACTCTACCCATCAGTCGGAATTAAGAAAATTCCCCCCCCCCCCTATTTGCAATTTTTCATCAGATCACAAAGATAAATAGAGATTTGAATTCAAAATATTTTTTTTTTTTTTATAGAAATGGGTTATTTGGGTTAGATGTGTGTTGTGGTTGTGGTTGTGGAGTTTGTTGATGAAAAAATGGATTAAATGTTTTCACTGGTTGATCATTTCTTATGAAATTTTGATGACTAGGATTAAGATGGTTTCCATTGGTTGAGGAGGATCCAGGTGATGGGAATGTATAATTTCCTCCATTTGGCAACATGGTAGATGACCCCCAGGCTATTATAAAAAAAATATAAAAATTAACTACAAAATCATAACTTTTATCTCCATTAGCGTTAGCATTTGCATTAGCATTAGCACAAGCACTCAAAAAGAGCCCAACAAGGAAATTTTGATAATTTGATTCAAAATTTTGACGTAAATTTTTTTTTTTTTTTTTCAAATTTTTTTTTTTTTTTTTTGCCATATAAACCCGGAAGCCTTACTATTACATTTTTTTATGTGTAATCATAAATTTTTATTCAACCCACGCAATCTTACCATTGGGATTATAAAATGGGTTATGGGGATTATTTCCAGAATTGTTGTGTGTGAGACCACACCCATTGAATAAGCCATTGTTGTTATCTCCTCCTCTGTTCGGTGTAAAACTGTGTTCATTCACTGTAAAAAATATATATAAAAATATAAAATTTTGAAAACTTATAATTATTTAAACACCTTTTGGCTATAAAGACTTGTGTTCATTTTTGTATAAAATTAACAAGTGAAAGTTTCCTAACATCCGCTTATTCATAGTTTATTCTTAAAAGCTTATCCTAGTCGATTATCAGCGGAAGTCAATGCAAAAAACTTATTTTGAAAAAAGAAAGACAATAATAATAAAATAGTCTAACTCTTTATCTCCACGCAAAGACACAGGAAGGGAAAAGAGACAAAATATAAATTGCCATTTTCTGATTTTGCAATTTCAATTTCACTAACGTGGGATCGTCTGTGAAAAAAACAATGGGTGTGAAACGGAAATCTATACGACCTATTTTTACATAAACGAAAAATCCAAAAATCCAAGGTTTGATTTATATTTAAAAACAGACAAGGATTGAATTCAATACTGCAATTTGAAATAAAATAGTCCAACTAAACAACTAGTACAACACAGTAAACGACAAGGCTAAGTGAAGTAAAAACATANTTTGAAATAAAATAGTCCAACTAAACAACTAGTACAACACAGTAAACGACAAGGCTAAGTGAAGTAAAAACATAACTTTTTACAATGGCATTAATTTTCTACAATGTGTTGTCAACAGTTTAGAATTTCATAATAATTTTTTTTTTTTTTTTTTGATAAATAATGTCAAACCTTGTGAAAAAGGATTTTGTTGAGTTGGTGAAGACGATGTAGAGAACCAATCAATATTTTTCCCAGAACATGTTGACAAATTTGTAGGAACTGACATGGAGGCGGAGAGTGTGGTTGTCTCAAGCGAACTTCCACTTCCACTTCCAATTCCTTCACCCTCTGAAATAAAAATAAATAAAAACCGGAATTAACTATTACTATTCAAAATTTTAACATTTGGAATTATTCAAGTTGTAGTTTAGTAATTTGAAAAGCGACTGTTCTTTTAGCAATTACAAAATTATGATTCAGTTGCTCTAAATAACTGGAATGATAATAAACAACTAACCAAAGAATACTTAAGTTTCCATTTTAGAATTATNAGTAATTTGAAAAGCGACTGTTCTTTTAGCAATTACAAAATTATGATTCAGTTGCTCTAAATAACTGGAATGATAATAAACAACTAACCAAAGAATACTTAAGTTTCCATTTTAGAATTATCCATGTAATTGGTGAAATTACCTTGTTATAATTATGCAAAACCCAAATGATAAATAATTATTATTGTTTAAACCCAGCTTAAATAATTTAAAAAAAATGACTCTCCCTGCTTGGTCAAGAAGAAAATCTTTGGTTTGGGACTTCACTTGCGTTGACACTTTCGCTCAATCATACACAACCCTGGAGCCACTGTCACAGCTCAAATTAAGATCAAAAAACACAATTTTCTACCAAAATAACTAGGTATGTTGCAGATAGTATTTCCGGCAGGTTTGTCGGATATCGGATATCCGGCGTTTTTTGATTGCCGGATATCGGATATCCGACACCGATATCCGGCATGCTTGCCTGGTTAAGCTCGTATCGAACATAATTTTTATTAAAACAAGATGCGTTTTGACTTATTTCACGCGAACGTGCAGGGGTCAATTTTTAAACTGGAATACATTTAATATATACTCCAATATATTAAATCTAATAAATTTATTGATTCATTTTTTAGGATTTCTTAAAAAATTGTCAAGAGAATTATCCACGCGAATACCTATAAGTATCCGGTATCCGGCGGATAGTTTATCCGGCAGTTTTAGGCGCTGGATATCCGTAATACCTCTACAAATAACAAATTCATTTTCATCCCTTATTGCTATTGAGTCTAGTGGAGTTTGAGAACCTAAAGGATTAAACCTAATTAAGAAAATTGGTAATTTCATAGTTCATACACATTGTTTTTAGGGAATCACGATCCACTTCCTAAATTTAACGAATCAGTTAAGGAATTCAACGAGAGAATAATGCCTCTTCTATTTTGAGTACGCTTCCTAAAGGAAAACAATTGGAAGAAATATTTTTTCTATAGTTGCTCTAATTGTCNTCTTCTATTTTGAGTACGCTTCCTAAAGGAAAACAATTGGAAGAAATATTTTTTCTATAGTTGCTCTAATTGTCCTTCAACTTTCGTTTGAAACAATCTATTTTTTACACTCTATCATATGAAATAATGACATGATTTAACAAACAAGTTTGGAGTGGATAGATCCGGTAAATGACTCTTTGAATACTAATGAAAGCTAATTTTAGCTAGTTTAGTCTTTGAATAATGCAAAAAATACAAATCAGGTCGAAAGAAATAATTTGAAAGAAAGAAGAACGTGGTAAACTACTTTTGAACAATCATCTTATTTTTGTTTCCTACGTGGGAAGAGAAAGCGAATTGTGAATGTGCATCAATTACACACATTAGCATACTTCCAGAGGCTTGTATTTGATTATTTTTAGCAATCTCTCACTCAACGACCCTATTTTATTTTTTAATTAGAAATTGCATAAATTTTATGCTGTCTGACTTATTACGGATCCCTGTGCATTGTCATTTTAATTTCATTTCTCTTTTATTTNGCATAAATTTTATGCTGTCTGACTTATTACGGATCCCTGTGCATTGTCATTTTAATTTCATTTCTCTTTTATTTTTTTTTTTTTTTACCTTCTCTCCTCTTCTCACAGTATAATAAGGTCATGACCGCAAACAAAATTTAAAAGTCCGTTGTCAATCTTGACAAGTACTTAACCAACTAAATCATACTTAAAAAAAATTTCATCTTTCATTTAAGAGAATAATAATAGTGTAAACAGCAAGGAGTCTCAAAAGAAATTTTTACGCGTGGACACGATTAATAATAAGAATATTTCAAATGTTTCTTGACAAAGACGAAGTTGTTAGTTTTTTCAATAGAATGAATCTAAAGGAGTCATTATAAATGCGTTGTGACATTGCAAAATATTAAAAGCTAAGCACTTTTCTATATCTTGTCCTTGGGATTAATATGATGCGACAATCTCATACTCAAGACTTAAACAGCTCAACTAATAAGACAAAAAGATACAAGACACAAGTGTGAGACTTATATTCTAATTAGATCTAAAAGTGTATTAGATCATNGATACAAGACACAAGTGAGAGACTTATATTCTAATTAGATCTAAAAGTGTATTAGATCATAAAAAATGGATTCGTAAAATTCATTTCTAGAATTAAATTTTGTTGATCTTAAACTTATATATCGATATCTTGTTGTGAAATGATAAGGAATGAAACTAAATCTTAAAACTTAGGGTTGTGCGGATAGTATATCCGGCAGGTTTGCCGGATATTGAATATCCGGCGTTTTTTGATTGCACGATATCGGNCGAATATCCGGCGTTTTTTGATTGCACGATATCGGATATCCGGCATGCTTGCTTGATTAAGGTCGTATTGCACATAATTTTTATTAAAAAAAAGATGCGTTTTGACTCATTTCACGCGAATGTGCAGGGGTCAATTTTTAAAATCTCTAATACATTTAATATATATTCCTATATAACAAAGCAAATAAAATTATTGGTACATTTTTTAGGATTTCTGAAAAAATTGTATAGAAAATTATCCGCGCGGATACCTATNATGATAAGGAATGAAACTAAATCTTAAAACTTAGGGTTGTGCGGATAGTATATCCGGCAGGTTTGCCGGATATTGAATATCCGGCGTTTTTTGATTGCCCGATATCGGATATCCGGCATGCTTGCTTGATTAAGGTCGTATTGCACATAATTTTTATTAAAAAAAAAGATGCGTTTTGACTCATTTCACGCGAATGTGCAGGGGTCAATTTTTAAAATCTCTAATACATTTAATATATATTCCTATATAACAAATCAAATAAAATTATTGGTACATTTTTTAGGATTTCTGAAAAAATTGTATAGAAAATTATCCGCGCGGATACCTATNCAAATAAAATTATTGGTACATTTTTTAGGATTTCTGAAAAAATTGTATAGAAAATTATCCGCGCGGATACCTATAAGTATCCGGTATCTGGCGGATAGTCTATCCGGCAGAGTTTTAGGCGCCGGATATCCGGCTGCCGGATATTCGCATCAGCNCCGGTATCTGGCGGATAGTCTATCCGGCAGAGTTTTAGGCGCCGGATATCCGGCTGCCGGATATTCGCATCAGCTCTATTAAAAACATGATTTAAAATATTACTTACGGTTTTTAAAAAGAGAGTCCAAATCCTTCAATGCAGCGTATTTATCTCCATTAGTATCATTGTTAGTATTATTCCCCATGAGTCCATTTGTATGTACTCCATTAGTAAGAATNTATTTATCTCCATTAGTATCATTGTTAGTATTATTCCCCATGAGTCCATTTGTATGTACTCCATTAGTAAGAATATTAGAAATTTCTCCATTTCCATGGTGATGAGGTAAGAGTGGGACATGGATATTTCCAGATCCTTGGAATCCACCATTAATCAATTTTTGAGATAATCCATTGTTATTAGAATTCCCATTGATGAGTCCATGATTGAGTCCATTAGATGATATAATTCCATTCGTACCACTACCATTGTTTGTATTATTAAAAGCATCTTCAAAATCAGCAAAATTTTGAGTAAAATTTNTTCCATTCGTACCACTACCATTGTTTGTATTATTAAAAGCATCTTCAAAATCAGCAAAATTTTGAGTAAAATTTTCAGATCCATTATTTCCATTTATAATTTCTGGTGCAGTTACGGATTCCCATGAACTAGGAAGTTGAAACTGATTGTTATTACTGTTTTGTTTGTTATTATTTGAAGGATAAATCCCATTTGTTGTTGATACTAAATTGTTNTTCCATTCGTACCACTACCATTGTTTGTATTATTAAAAGCATCTTCAAAATCAGCAAAATTTTGAGTAAAATTGTCAGATCCATTATTTCCATTTATAATTTCTGGTGCAGTTACGGATTCCCATGAACTAGGAAGTTGGAACTGATTGTTATTACTGTTTTGTTTGTTATTATTTGAAGGATAAATCCCATTTGTTGTTGATACTAAATTGTTAATAAAATTGATGGGTACAGGAACAACGTGACCGTTCATAACTTTAGACCCACCGTTGTTTGTTCCATTAAAATTGAGTCCTGATGATGCTGAAGAAGAAGTTGATGAGAGGCTAAGTGTAGATACATTTCCGTTCAAAGTTAGGCTTGGATCAAGGCTAGAGAGTGGTTTGATGTCAGGAAGTGTCATTGAATTTGGAATTCGTGCTTTTCCTTTTTCGTGTAATGATGAAAAACTTGATCTTAAATTATTGAGAACGGGACTTGGTTCACTATGTGTAGAAGTTGGTGATTTTTGTATGCTACTTCCATTATTTGATGAACCACTCATGGCATTTAAATTCTTTCCTTGAATTTCTGATAATTCTGTTCTAGAGAGTTTTGAAGGGTCGACGTAGTAGCGTTTTACTTCATATTTTGATGAGAGGAGAGACTTTAGTGCATTTACTCGATCTGAGTCTGTTGAACTCATCAATTGGGTGTCTTTCGAGGTATATGTAGCGAGCCAAACTTTCCGACAATACTAAAAACAAAAAAAAATTTTAAAAATAAATTTATATTTAACCCTTTGCTTTAGTTATAAATAAAGCGAAATTTAAACAATCTAAAATGACCCAATAAGTTATAACTTGATACATACATTTTGTAGGTTGTGCACGGCACAGTGATCTATTGATACAACCGGTTTCGTTTAAAACTAACCGAAATTCTCATGTTCGGTTCGATTTTGTTTAAAACTAATCGGAATTCTTGTTTTCGGTTCGGTTCCGGTTAAAACTAATCGATATTCTCGTTTCCGGTTCGGTTTCGTTTGAAAATAATCGAAATTCTCGTTTCCGGTTCGGTTTCGTTTAAAAACTAACCGAAATTCTTGTTTTGTTTTTGGTTTGGTTTCGTTTAAAAACTAATCGAAATTCTTGTTTTCGGTTCGGTTTTGTTTAAAACTAATCGAAATGGTTCGGTTTTGTTTAAATCTAATCGAAATTCTCGTTTCCGGTTTGGTTTGGTTTAAAAACTAACCGAAATTCTCGTTTCCGGTTCGGTTTCGTTTACAAACTAATCGAAATTCTTGTTTCCGGTTCGATTTTGTTTAAAAACTAACCGAAATTCTCGTTTCGGTTTCGTTTAAAAACTAATCGAAATTCTTGTTTTCCGTTCGGTTTTGTTTAAAACTAATCGAAATTCTCGTTTCCGGTTTAGTTTCGTTTAAAAACTAACCGAAATTTTCGTTTTCGGTTCGGTTTCGTTTAAAACTAATCGAAATTCTCGTTTCCGGTTCGGTTTCGTTTAAAAACTAACCGAAATTCTTGTTTTCGGTTAACTAATCAAAATTCTCGTTTTCGGTTCGGTTTCGATTTCCACCAAGAAGTCAAATCGAAATCATCTATTAAAACGTTTTTGAACAAGTAACGGAAGCATTAAAAAAAAAGTCTTAAAAACGGTAAGAAAACAATTCTGAAAAATCTTAAATTTTTCATTCCTCTTATTATATATTTTTTTACTTTTAGTTATAATATAGGGCAATAAATTTTATTTCGCCATTCTCTCACGTGTTACAAAATTTATTAAGATGAAGTATTTCCATCTCACATGAAGTGATAATTTTCGAACACTTTTTTTCATACTCGTGTGATTCTGATTATGAATTACTTCTTAGAGACGACATTTCCTTATAAATTCGCAATAATAAAAACAAGTAACTTTTGTTCCATTAAAATATGACAATGAATCTCTTGACTCGTCGTTCCTCATCTTCACAAGCTCATCCATACTAATGAAATCACATTNCTATATATATTTTTTTACTTTTAGTTATAATATAGGCCAATAAATCTTATTTCGCCATTCTCTCACGTGTTACAAAATTTATTAAGATGAAGTATTTCCATCTCACATGAAGTGATAATTTTCGAACACTTTTTTTCATACTCGTGTGATTCTGATTATGAATTACTTCTTAGAGACGACATTTCCTTATAAATTCGCAATAATAAAAACTAGTATATACTTTTGTTCCATTTAAAATATGACAATGAATCTCTTGACTCGTCGTTCCTCATCTTCACAAGCTCATCCATACTAATGAAATCACATTGGTTTTAACTCTTAAAGGGAGAGAATTCTATGACTTTTAGATATTAGTAGTTTTAGCCAAGATCATGTCAATAAAATCCCTAGAAACTGTCAAAGTTGAGATAACCTCTTCGTCCTAGATATTACAACTGGCGACAGAATGTCCAGAGACGTCACAATTCCATAAAAAATTATATATAATATAAAAAAAAAATTCCAATTCTACGCGCTTAATGTTGACATCCATAATCATAACTGATGGATGACGATGGACAAAGTTAAATAATATTAAAGCAGAAATCATCACAACCAACGACATTCACTTTTGCAAAAAAAAAAAAAAAATGGAAAGTAAACAACGTCATACAAATTGAAGAACGAATTGCTTAANATATAAAAAAAAAATTCCAATTCTACGCGCTTAATGTTGACATCCATAATCATAGCTGATGGATGACGATGGACAAAGTTAAATAATATTAAAGCAGAAATCATCACAACCAACGACATTCACTTTTGCAAAAAAAAAAAAAAAATGGAAAGTAAACAACGTCATACAAATTGAAGAACGAATTGCTTAAATTGTCAATTAACTGCACAAATCTAACAGGACTGCTACTACATCCGTTATTCCCGCAAATAAAATTTCCAATCTCTTGTTCTTGTTTCTAAGGATCTAATAACCTTGATTTGACTGANGCGCAAATAAAATTTCCAATCTCTTGTTCTTGTTTCTAAGGATCTAATAACCTTGATTTGACTGAAAGAACGTGGTCTCTTGAATTTGAGAAATGAGAATAGAAAAAATACGAAAGAACAATAATTACTATGAATTATTTACCGGANTGGTCTCTTGAATTTGAGAAATGAGAATAGAAAAAATACGAAAGAACAATAATTACTATGAATTATTTACCGGAAGGAGTAAAAAATAGCTTTTTGTAGCTAAAAAGAAGCTTTTTGTAGCTTTTGAGACTCAATTTGTCTAAAACTAAAACTAAAACTAAAAACTAAAACTAAAATTATTACAAACTTCTTTGAAAAGATGTACTACTTAATTAATTACATTATGTAGAATGTTTTTTTTTTTTTTTTTTTGATTTCGGATAAGTGTGTAACAGTAAAGATAGTAGAGTTGAAAAGGTGTTAACAAATTTGTTAATTTTTAGACTTTTGGGTACTTTTTGTCTATAGGTTATAGAAATTGTCGAATTATTGAATACACAATTACCAAGAAATAGAAAGCTGAAAATTTTGCCTACATACAACTTTTTTCTACCTACAATTAAATTTTGAAATAATTGAATTTTAACTTAAAATTCAATTTATTTGAAAATTTAACTCATAAAATTTCCTTACCTCATTTCCTCGATTTTTTAATAATTCAATTTCATCTGAAGTGAAATTTGCCATTGAAATAGACTTCACACGATGTGGAGGAGTTAAACCACGCCTATAAAAAAATAGAAATAAACATTGTATAAATTATAACTTTTGGTACATTTAAGACAAATTTTGTAATTTTTTGATCAAATTTCATTGACGACGTGTTTGTTTGGCAAAAATAGTCAAATATTAAGTTAGCAAAACNTGTAATTTTTTGATCAAATTTCATTGACGACGTGTTTGTTTGGCAAAAATAGTCAAATATTAAGTTAGCAAAATAAGATTGTTGCTATGCAAAATAAAAGTTAGTATATGTTATAATCGTATCCGTATCACTCACATGTGATTGTGGAATATATTTTTTTTTTGCCTAATCAAATAATCAGAGGATAACAATATACGAAAAAATCAAGAAATAAATCCCTTGATAGTGCCAAAAAAAAAAATATTTTTTTTTTGCCAAATTTCCTTCCGTAACTCATTTTTTTTTCTTTTTTTTTACTAGTCAATCGCATCTGAATCTGAACAAAATTGTACCATGTAAAAAGTATTATTTGTTCCAATTATTTTGCATTTTAGCTCAAACCTATTTACTTAACTACAAGTAAAAGGTGGAGTGTGAATGAAAATATGTCATAAAAATAACCTAATATAGATAATAAAATATTTTTACGCAGTTGAGATTTTGTTTGCTAAATTTCAAATTTAACAATAGAATATATATATACAAAGAGCAAAAAATGTTCAACGATCTTAAGCCATTATTATTAGATTTCTTGATAAAAACAAGTCGTTGGGTTTAGCACGAAAGAAAGTATTTGAATTGGATTTTTCTATGTTCATTTTATTCCTGTAGCAGTGGTTTAAGACGTAAATAATCTTATAGTAAAAGTTTCAAAAAAAAATACTCATAATTTGTAAATTGAGTCGTATAAACTTACGCCCGTTTTATACTTAATGTCATTCGTCATTCGTCCTTCATTCGAATGAAATGCAGTATGATTGCAACAAATTTTGGAAAAAAATTTTGCAAAAATTTTTGCAAAAATTTTTGCAAAAATCTTAATTCTGAAGGTAAATTAGATTGCAAAATTAGTTCCAATTTTGATTCAATTTTATAACTTGAAACTTAATCAATAATTTCTATAGCAACAACAGTTGGAATAAGTTTCTTCAATATCTATCATTAGGAAAACTTACCAACAACATATCAATTTCTCTAGGGAACTTTTTCATTGATTTCTCAAACTAATTTCATTAGAATAGAATAATTTGGAAAAATCGAATTAATGTTATTTTTACAGTAGAAAATATAAGAATGATAGAATAAGAATAGAATGATAAATATCATGTTGTGATGTGACAGAAAATTGATTTAACAAGAATAATCAAATTAATCATATTATTAAAGTTACTAATAGAAAGATAGAGTTTTGGCTTTATTTTATTCTCTAGAGAAATATCATTCTACGTCTACCAAAAATTGGCAAGATTTGGCAAAAATACGATCAATCAAATTTCTCTCATTTTTTTTTTTTTTTTTTTTTCTAGAGAGTCTGTTGTTACATATCTATGTTTTTGCATAGGTTGATGTTTATGGTTATTATACTACCATATATAATGAAAGTTAGTTATTTATGAAAATTGGTTAGAACAGAAAGTTGTCAAGAATAATTAATAATTTGCGCTGACACTTAATCATGTGAGTCGAACTAGTAAGTAGTAGTCACTAAGTTTAGTTACCACTGTTGTCTATCACTGTGGTCAAAACAGCTGTGAAAAGATATTTTGCAAAACGCAATTGCCAAAAATATTTTGCAAAACGCAATAGTACGAACAAAATGTGCCTAAGATGCACAATTATTAAAGATTAACACACGGTGTTGTCTATTTGTGTTGTCTATATCGAAAAAATTTAGAATAAACATAGACAAAAAGGCTTATGAGATGTCTCTACTCTTAGATATCTGTAATGAGTGGGTGGAGAAGTTTTTGCAAATATTTTACAAAATTGGCAACTATTCTTATTCTTTTTCTTATNCAAAAATATTTTGCAAAACGCAATAGTACGAACAAAATGTGCCTAAGATGCACAATTATTAAAGATTAACACATGTTGTTGTCTATTTGTGTTGTCTATATCGAAAAAATTTAGAATAAACATAGACAAAAAGGCTTATGAGATGTCTCTACTCTTAGATGTCTGTAATGAGTGGGTGGAGAAGTTTTTGCAAATATTTTACAAAATTGGCAACTATTCTTATTCTTTTTCTTATTCTTATTCCTAAATAATTTTGGAATTGAGGTTAGGAAAACTTAAAATTAAAAAAAAAAATGTTCAAAATGTAATTCTAAAGAAAAAATTTCTTCATAGTAACAACGATCTATGACCGACTTGTATACTTGATAGATTTTAAAATAAATTTTCTACACAAGATTGTTATTTGTGAATATTTAAATGCTCAATTTCTATATTACTTCATTCTCATCAGTAATCATTTCCTTTTGAGATAATAAATAATAATTTTCCAACATAGCCAGACTCCAGAAAAACTCAAATAATATGAAAACAGGGTCACCAGTAGTACTTTTTTAGTTTACTCAACTGCGTCTAACTAAAATAATAATATGTCTATCCAGAAGATTCAATATGAATAGACTACTAATAGTCAATAATACACTTTACAACTGCTAAAGACAAGACAAATTACAAAATTGATGATATTACACAAAAAAAAATTTTTTTTTTTTTTTTAAGAAATTTATNTTTTTTTTTTTTTTTTTTTTTTTTTTTTTTTTTTTTTTTTTTTTTTTCTCAGAAATTCAAATTTTGTTGAAATAATTTTTTTAAATTATATGGGTTAATTAAACTAACGGAAATTATTGAAAAATGTTACATAACTCAAATATAGTATTACAGTATGAAAAAAGTTAGCAGAAAGCCTTCTTCCTATTTGATTTCGTTGTAGAAGGTGTTGAATGTTTCACTCAAGTGAACCATTGAAATAACAAACAATAACAATACTTTGCTATATGAATTAAAAGNGGTGTTGAATGTTTCACTCAAGTGAACCATTGAAATAACAAACAATAACAATACTTTGCTATATGAATTAAAAGTTCAATTCAATTTGTATTCAATTTGTATTGAATTATTATGTACAATTATTGGTTCATTCAACTTTAGTAATAAGTAAGATAAACCATCATTTCTCAAGGGTTAAAAGAAGATAATGTTATAAAAAATTCAATTTTTTTGAAAATCATTATTAGAGTATCAAAATATTCGTTTAGAAAAGAATCAAATTTTAATCATAATGGTCAATGTTTTTTTTGAACTTTTGATACGAAATAATCTTCTTAATTGAATATGTTCCATTAGAAACAAAGTTATGAAAGTATTATTATTTACCATTATCATGTCATCTTTCACCTGTATTTATAACCTCGGTCAATTAGACCAAGGTATTTTTTTTGTATTTTTGGTATTATACAGTATATTCATATTTATAATTACATTTCTTCTTATGTTAAGTTTTTATTTTATAAATGACATTATATCCTCTCTTTGAAAAAGATGGATGATGACCCTCATCGTCATTTGCTAAAAATAGAACTTCCTACTATACAAAATACAAAATACAAAATAGAAATTACAAATTACAAATTACCACTTCCAGATGAACGAGGACAGATGAACATTTTACTTTAACATTATCATCAACCTGATTTATCAAAAAATCCTAACAAACCTAAACCCTACACATTAAATACACCTCCATTTCTTTTAAAAATAACAATAAAATGTGCATGCGTACATTATTTACAAAATCATAAACTGTAACTTACGCAACCCTTTGTGATAACGAATTTTAATAAAAAGTGTTGTGACTGAAGTGATGGAGACGAAATGTCCCCAAATATGCAAAAGTCAAAAACAAACAACACAAGTTACTGAAAAATTGGTTTCCAGGACATCTGGGACCATCGTGGTGATATGGTGTGTACACTGTCCGGAAAAACGGTGTATCTGGGTTCGAGTCCCAGAACCAGTGGTGAGAAATTTTTCAGTAAAAAAATTTCTAATTAATTAAATTTTGAAGCACATTAAATACACTCCCTTTCTTTTAAAAACCTAAACCCTCAACCTAAACCTTCAAACTAATGAACCTAAGCCTCAACCTAATGAACCTAAGCCTCAACCTAATGAACCTAAGCCTAATTCTTTCCAGTACATTAAATGTACAAATTTTGTTACTCATGTTCATGTTCATTCTGTTTTTACTATCTAACGTGTTAATAATCGGAACGCTGATGCTGATTACTAACGATAAAGAAGAGNATCGTGGTGATATGGTGTGTACACTGTCCGGAAAAACGGTGTATCTGGGTTCGAGTCCCAGAACCAGTGGTGAGAAATTTTTCAGTAAAAAAATTTCTAACAATTAAATTTTGAAGCACATTAAATACACTCCCTTTCTTTTAAAAATCTAAACCCTCAACCTAAACCTTCAAACTAATGAACCTAAGCCTCAACCTAATGAACCTAAGCCTCAACCTAATGAACCTAAGCCTCAACCTAATGAACCTAAGCCTAATATTCTTTGGTTCTTTCCAGTACATTAAATGTACAAATTTTGTTACTCATGTTCATGTTCATCTGTTCATTCTGTTTTTACTATCTAACGTGTTAATAATCGGAACGCTGATGCTGATTACTAACGATAAAGAAGAGAGCAACAACTTTGAATAAACTTCCTGGGAGTGTCAGTGTGAGAATNGAGCAACAACTTTGAATAAACTTCCTGGGAGTGTCAGTGTGAGAATCAATTATTATTTCAAAGCACAGAAAATCAAACCTTTTCACTAATAATAATAAANTGGGAGTGTCAGTGTGAGAATCAATTATTATTTCAAAGCACAGAAAATCAAACCTTTTCACTAATAATAATAATTTTTGTTTGCAAATCATATTATGAACTGCAGAGGAAGGTAGTTTNACCTTTTCACTAATAATAATAATTTTTGTTTGCAAATCATATTATGAACTGCAGAGGAAGGTAGTTTTTTTTTTTTAGTATTGTTAATTTAATTATGCAACAATGGAAGAACGATATTATAAATTATATTTATTTTCGTCTCAGTTTTTAGTTCTCAGCTTTCAGTCTCAGGTGTTTTTGTTTCCTATATAGTAATCGTCACCAGACAAATTTTTGTAATAAAATTAAAATTTATAATTAGCTGAAAATTCAAGAGCTTGATACTCTAGGAACAGCTGTGCTGTAACTGAGATACTTCCACTTGCTGTTATATATGAATAATTCATCTTAAATATTTAATTTGTAATTAGTCATACTACTACCTTGCGATAAAAAAAAATGAACCATTTCGCAAGACTTTTGCAAGTATTTGCAAAAGTCTTCCCCCACTTTGAGATAGTATTTTATTTATGTTCAAAATTATTGTTAAATTGAATTAATTAATTTTTTTTAATCTTAAATGTAGATTCCCTGTGGTGACCCTGACATTGTAAATTTTCTTTGCAAAAACAGGAAGTTGTTCGCATTCATTAGGACCTTTTTTGCGAAAAAATTATATTTTTTTTTTGTTTGCGAAAACCAGTTTATGATATTTCTTGGAGTGATACTATAACGTGACAGCATACCGTTAGANATTTAATTTGTAATTAGTCATACTACTACCTTGCGATAAAAAAAAATGAACCATTTCGCAAGACTTTTGCAAGCATTTGCAAAAGTCTTCCCCCACTTTGAGATAGTATTTTATTTATGTTCAAAATTATTGTTAAATTGAATTAATTATTTTTTTTTAATCTTAAATGGAGATTCCCTGTGGTGACCCTGACATTGTAAATTTTCTTTGCAAAAACAGGAAGTTGTTCGCATTCATTAGGACCTTTTTTGCGAAAAGATTATATTTTTTTTTGTTTGCGAAAACCAGTTTATGATATTTCTTGGAGTGATACTATAACGTGACAGCATACCGTTAGANTTTTTTTTTGTTTGCGAAAACCAGTTTATGATATTTCTTGGAGTGATACTATAACGTGACAGCATACCGTTAGAACTATGCTAATGGTTAAAAGCAAAGATGTAGAGATCCTCCTGACATAATTAATTAAATTGATTCTAAATTCTCAATGAATATGAAAAAAATTTGCGAATCCTGGTCTAGTGATCTCATTAAATATATTAAATAAAATAATTATTATAAATTATTAATGTAAATTGTAAATTGGGTGACTTACAAAAGGCCAGAACACTGCATGCAAATAAAGGATCCAATAGTAATGTTGACATAAGTAGGTCCACGTTGTCCACAATCGAAACAAAACCGATTCGATTCAACATGACACAAATCACGGATGACTTTTAGATTCAATTCATCTTGTTGAGTTGAGAGGCCGGTTGATTGTGAATGTGATCCTGGGACAGAACCAATTCCTTTTGCTTTTCCATTAGCCATGGAAGAAATTGGAGCTTGAATCGCTGATGAACTGCTCCCATTACTTCCTAATTTTGTAGATTTCATTTTGCTAATTTTCTTCATCTTATAAGAACCAAGAAGTATCAACTACTGATACTGGTTGAGATTTGGTATGTAGTATAACTTAATCGCAAATACGGGCACAAACTGTTGTTGTTGGTTGTTTAACTTGAACAGAAATCCAAAGAATTAAAAAAAAAATAAGTATTGAATTGTTGACAAATTTGATTTCACAGGTTGACACGGTCACCGTCTATTTGTCTTTTTAGCAAATCCAAAATGTATTATTTAGAAAAATTATTGAAGACTTGAACCTAAAACTAAAAAAAAAAAAAGTATGAATTAGACATTTTGAATGTGCTCTGGATGATTTCGATGTTGTTTCGTTCAGATTAAGGCATGAGTTTTGATTACGAAAATTGGAGTTGTCAAATGAAGGTACATGTTTCGCCAATCATACTGTTTGTTCTCACTAATTTAAACCTATAATTTCTATCTACTTAATAGCCTTCCAAAATTGCTTATAAAGAAAACTAAAATCATTAATGTAGGACATTGATTACAATCTGTAATCAATTTCTCTGTAATTTACAGAAAAATTCACTGGATTTACGAATATAGGTTTGCTATTTAGTGAAATAGCATGGCTATTTAGTACCAGTAAATTAATCTAGAAAAAAGTTGCTACTTTAGCAGTTTTAAGCTTAGTACCTACTTAAAGATAGGGATCAGGATACATTGTGGTTACGTGACTAATGCTATTAAAATTGAATGAAATTTGAGAGTTAGTTAATTTTAAAGTTAAGTATTTCTCAAATATTCAACTCTTACCAGTATGTTGTTACGTTCTAAAGTCTTCAGAGTCAAAGTCCTTGTTTTATATTTATATTAAAAACTGTCGAAATTCTATTTCCTTGTGTTTGGAAAATGAATATTGTTAATTAGGTTTTGAAGGAAAGAAATGGAGGTTGGAGGTTGTCGCTGGTTGAATGATGAATGACAAATTAATCACTGAAAATGAAAACCAAACAAACAGGGATTAATACAACTAAAACTAAATGGTTCTCTTTAACTATATAGGTTTTTAACTAACCAGGGAAAGATAGAGAGAGGGACCCAGGGAAATACTGTAGGATGATAAGAAATTTGACTAACTGCTCCAATTATTGTAATTGCAGTTAGTTAAAATTAAAGCGGAACTGTGGATGATAAGAAATGACGTGAGTTACTAGAAAATCCTGTGTAGTAGTGTTTTGTATCTCCCAATCCTCTGAAATCCTCAAAGACGAGTGACGTTGGAGTTCTTCTTCGTCCCAGTCACCAACCTCTACGGATTCTCTCATATCCACAGAGATCAAAGTGCAGAAACCAACTAACTCGCAAAAAAACCACAAAGGAAAACCCAAAGAAAGCCCTTTTGATTTCCTAGGTTTTCGGTTGGAGTTAACACGGTAATAAAAAAGCTCTTGTCTCAGCTACGTCAGTACAAAGTCTGTCAAGGGGTCACACAGTACATGATGGTTTGGACTTTGGAGTAAGGCAGTGGTGATTAGATTGTAATGGTCTATGGGGAAAGCACCATTGTAACTCGCCATTGTTTGGTTATTAGGGTGTTAGGAAAGCACTATTGTAACCTAACACCCTAAGAACCTAAATGGTGGGGGGGGGGGGTTACAATGGTGCTTTCCACATAGGCGTTGTTGACAACGTAACCCTAACCACCGCTGTCTTGCTCCAACCAACGCTAAACACCGCTGCTGTCTTGCTCCGAACAACGCTAAACCATCGCTGTCTTCCTCCAACCAACGCTAAACACCGCTGTCTTGGTTCAACCAACGCTAACCACCGCTGTCTTGCTCCGACCAACGCTAAACACCGCTGTCTTGCTCCAACCAACGCTAAACATCGCTGCTGTCTTGCTCCAACCAACGCTAAACACCGCTACCGTCTTGCTCCAACTAACGTTAACCACCGCTGCTGTCTTGCTCCAACCAACGCTAACCACCGCACCGTTGTCTTGCTCCAACCAACGCTAACCACCGCACCGTTGTCNGCTGCTGTCTTGCTCCGAACAACGCTAAACCATCGCTGTCTTCCTCCAACCAACGCTAAACACCGCTGTCTTGCTTCAACCAACGCTAACCACCGCTGTCTTGCTCCGACCAACGCTAAACATCGCTGTCTTGCTCCAACCAACGCTAAACATCGCTGCTGTCTTGCTCCAACCAACGCTAAACCACCGCTGTCTTGCTCCGATCAACGCTAAACACCGCTGTCTTACTCCAACCAACGCTAAACACCGCTGCTGTCTTGCTCCAACCAACGCTAAACACCGCTGCTGTCTTACTCCAACAAACGCTAAACACCGCTACCGTCTTGCTCCAACCAACGTTAACCACCGCTGCTGTCTTGCTCCAACCAACGCTAACCACCACACCGTTGTCTTGCTCCAACCAACGCTAACCACCGCACCGTTGTCTTGCTCCAACCAACGCTAACCACCGCACCGTTGTCTTGCTCCAACCAACGCTAAACACCGCTGCTGTCTTGCTCCAACCAATGCTAAACCACCGCTGTCGTGATCCAACCTATAACATAACATTGACCAAACCCCTTAAGTATGAATAATTGAAAAATATAACAAAACTCCGATTTAACAGTGCTCAGCTTGAATTTTGTAAAAAAATTTTTTACAAATTTCATTGGATTTATTTTTCTTCAATTTTTGCAACAAATTTAGAAATAACCTCCATTGGAATATAATTAATTTTCAGGTGTTTCATTTTCCATTCGATCAAAAAATTTTAACTTAGATTACGAATCTGACATCTAGTNTAATTAATTTTCAGGTGTTTCATTTTCCATTCGATCAAAAAATTTTAACTTAGATTACGAATCTGACATCTAGTATTGATGAGTAGATTAAATTGTACAACAATTATTGTTCAAATTTATGCCAAAAAAAAATTTTTTTTTAAACCAAAGGTACCCACCCTTCAATTGGATTAATCGATTAGACAAATTTAAACTAAATTATGCAATTTATAACATTCTAAATAGATATTTAATGTATATTTTGGATGCCACGGAAAAATTCAAAAATTTAAAAATTCAAATACAACCAATGTGATTTGAATAAAAAAATTTTCAACCAATCTCATTGGTTGAATTCAAATTTTTGAATTTAAACTTTTAAACTTTTCTACCCCACATTATTGAAATGCAGGGTAGAAACTATATAAAGGTATAAAAATCATTATTATAATAAAAATTAAGAAAAAATAAGCAAGTACTTTGTAAGCAAGAAATCCCTACGGTATGGTTGTTAGGTAATAAACATGAAAATAAATTATAAAAATATGAAACCAAAATCATAATATTTGTCATATCACATATCACATATTAAATTAAAAACCTCATCCTAAGGGGATAAATAATGAAAAAATGAAAATTAAATGCAAGTTCTTTTGCCTAAATACGGACCGATGATGAAAGATACCCATACCTATACTCACTTAAAAAGTAAAGGTAAAACATCCCACGTATTTTGAGTAAGTTCACAATTCAGTAACATAAAATACTTCTTTGTCAACGGCTTTCTAAAAGCCACACACACTCATTCGTACTCTGAAACTTAAAAACTTTTATACATATTTCCTTTTATTGTTCGAAAAAAAAAAANCACACACACTCATTCGTACTCTGAAACTTAAAAACTTTTATACATATTTCCTTTTATTGTTCGAAAAAAAAAAAGGAAATATGCCTGAGGCAATTTTTTAGATGATTACATAATAGGTAAATATGCAATAACAGGTTNACACACACTCATTCGTACTCTGAAACTTAAAAACTTTTATACATATTTCCTTTTATTGTTCGAAAAAAAAAAAAAAAGGAAATATGCCTGAGGCAATTTTTTAGATGATTACATAATAGGTAAATATGCAATAACAGGTTNAAAAAAAAAAAGGAAATATGCCTGAGGCAATTTTTTAGATGATTACATAATAGGTAAATATGCAATAACAGGTTAAGTTGTTGGTGAGGAACATACCTGAGTCAACAGACTCTTATAAGTCTGAAAACACACTCCAGCTCATCCATATCCATATATTTTCCATTTCTCATGTAATCCGTTTGACTCACTACTGACAAATTTTTGTATCAGAAATTCACACCCTTTTTGTAATATTCAAGAGAAAACAGGATGAAGGCTAAGGAAATTCGAACTGAATTGTTTACTTTCAGAAAGATTTTCCCCATGCTTCTCTTTAGCTAAAAATCGTGTAATAGATTTGAATTATTATTTCTTACTACATGATATCAATTGAAAAGATTTGATTTAGTGGATAGATTCTAAGACTTGCACTATTTCTTCTGAGATAAGTTTTTACAAGAACTAACGATCCACTTCACCAAAAACAATATCCAATGTTCCGATAATGGCGACGACATCAGCTAACATGTGATTCTTCCCTATCTTTTCAAGTGCTGCTAGATGAGCGAAACCTAATGGAAATAAAGTCCAAAATTAAAATATTTTATAATAATATACAGTGTGTTCGAATAAGAAGTCGAAAATTCGACACTAGCGTTTTTAAAAATCCCACAAATTAGAGTCTTGTGACACTTTTTAAGTTAAAAAGAGTTAACAAAACTTTGGTAGAAACGATTTTCAGGAACTTGAGCAGTTCATAATGTATGTAAAATTTTGACATATACTCAATTTTTTATTTTCTGCAAAAGTATTTTTCAAAAATTTCGTCTTCTTATTTGAACGCACTGTATATATAATCTGGATTAATATTTTATACAGAACTTGTATAAAATAAAACTCTTTATTTTATTGAATATCGAAAGAAGCAAAAATTGAAATTATAGTAAATCAAACCAACTTCTGCTTACCTGGTGCTTTGATTTTGCATCGGTAAGGTTTTGTACCTCCGTCTGAGACTAGGAAAACTCCAAATTCACCTGTGAAAATTAGTGAATTGAATCAGTATTTTTTTTTTAAATTGATTCAACTGATTCAACTGACAAATATGAGTGTTTTTGATTCGTGCTATTAAAATACGACCGTAGTACGGTGGTAGGTTTTTTTTTTTTGAAAAAAAAAAAAAAAAAAAGATTTTTTTTTTGTTAAAACCGGATTTTTTTTTTGTTAAAATCAACATTTTGGTTAAAATTGAATTCTTTAAATTTGAGACATTTGACGAAATCTCAAAAGTTTAACAAAATACATAGTGCGATGTCGATTTGGATACTTTGATGCAAATATCGACTCATGTCGATCACTTTGCATTTTCAAAAAGATTGACGGCAACCAATCTCGATCTTGTTATTCTGACCGACAGATCTATGGATATCGATCTCGATCTCTAGATCAACGACTAAAACTCTACCGATCTCGAGCTCGATTTCATTACCAACATGATAATTGATCTCGATCTCGAATCTTGGTTTTAACTTGGTTTCAAAACTGTTTGGTTTTAACCAATCCACCCTGCACCGAACTAATCGTTTTGAATTGAGAATTCAAATTTGGACAAGTTTAAACTTAAATTATGTTGAAAAAAATACCTTTTGGAGCTTCAATGGCAGTATATGTGGCCCCTGCAGGGACAGTGTACCCTTGTGTAAAGAGTTTGAAATGGTGAATAATTGCCTCCATGGACGTCTATAAAAATTTAGAATTTTGTTGAATTACAGACAAATTCAAATTATTTTAGTCTCTCAGTTTCAGTATGAGTCTCACCTTCATTTCTTCCCTTGAAGGTGTTGTCAATTTTGCGTCATCAGTTTTGACAGCTCCTGAAGGAATTTTATTTATACACTGATCAATTATTCTCAATGACTGACGCATCTCCTCCATTCGACAAAGATATCTGTGATAGTATTATAAATTAAATTTAAAAATTGCAATCTTAAAATTTAAAAATTGCAATTGCAAAAATTGCAAATTTGTTAGTTGTTTTTTGGTTTTGATTTATTGGTTTACCTATCATAACAATCTCCTTTAGTTCCAATGGGAATATCAAATTCCATATCTGCATAAGCATCATAAGGTTGTGTTTTCCGTAAATCCCATTTAATTCCTGATCCTCGTAACATAACACCACTGAAACCATAATTGAGAGCTTCTTCAGCTGTTACTATTCCTATATCAATTGTTCGCTGCTTCCAAANTAATCTTAAAATTTAAAAATTGCAATCTTGAAATTTAAAAATTGGAATTGCAAAAATTGCAAATTTGTTAGTTGTTTTTTGGTTTTGATTTATTGGTTTACCTATCATAACAATCTCCTNAATTGCAAAAATTGCAAATTTGTTAGTTGTTTTTTGGTTTTGATTTATTGGTTTACCTATCATAACAATCTCCTTTAGTTCCAATGGGAATATCAAATTCCATATCTGCATAAGCATCATAAGGTTGTGTTTTCCGTAAATCCCATTTAATTCCTGATCCTCGTAACATAACACCACTGAAACCATAATTGAGAGCTTCTTCAGCTGTTACTATTCCTATATCAATTGTTCGCTGCTTCCAAATTCGATTTGCAGTGAGAACATCCTCGACTTCATCCAATCGCTCAGCTAGATTGGCAGAGAAAGTGTAAATATCGTCTAAAAGACCCAATGGAAGATCCTAAAAGAGTATTCATAAATATATGATTTATTATAAGCTTTATAACTTTTACTTTGGTAAAATTATAATAATTAATTTTAATATTTTACAAGATAAACGCCTCCAGGACGAACATAGGCTGCATGCATCCGAGCACCAGATACTCTTTCGTAGAATTCCATCATCTTTTCTCGTTCTTCAAAAAGCCAAAAAAATGGTGTGAGAGCTCCAATATCCAAAGCATGAGTTCCAATAGCCATCAAATGGTTCAGGATTCTTGTAATTTCGGCAAACAATGCTGAAAATATTTAAAAAATAATAATGAATTGATGAAATTCTTGTAGATTCTCGGTAGGAGTGAAGCACCGTGCGCTGATTGTATCAGACCATTATTGTATTTACTAGTGTTAAGATTTTTTGTTAGGTTGTTAGGGTTAGGTTGATTTGTTAGGAGGCAATGGGCTGATACAATCAGCAGACGGTGTTTTACTTCAACCTAGATTCTTATAAGTAAAATTAATTTGTTATTACTTACTTCTTATGTACTTAGCTCTGGGTGGGATATCAATTCCTAATAATTTTTCTACCGCAAGGGAATAACACTGCTCATTACACATCATTGATACATAATCTAACCGATCAAAATACGGAAGTGCTTGTGTGTATGTCTTATATTCGATTAATTTTTCTGTTCCTCTATGAAGGAGACCAATATGAGGATCTGCTCTGATGACAGTTTCACCTTCAAGTTCTAAAACAAGACGAAGAACACCATGGGCAGCGGGATGTTGAGGACCAAAATTGAGAATCATGTTCTTAATTCTTCGTTCTTGTTCAGGTAATTTTCCTTCTAAGATTTCACGTGTCAAACCCCAACTCTTGTGACCCTCATTGAAAAGAACAGGTCCGTCGAACTGTTTCATCCATTCAACATCAGGCATCCATTTGGCACCATAGTTTCTTTTATTTGTATGACTAAAATAGAAACAATAGTTTTACAAAGTTAAGGAGACTTGGATATGCTGATGGAGTTTAGAAAGTGCTTACTTACCCAAATATGTTTCCACTTCCAACCGCTGCCAAATTCTTGACTAACCCGGTAGCTAGGTTCGGACATTTTTTACATAAGATACCGAGACCTAAAACTGGTGCCATTTTAGTTGGAAACTTCGCACATTACATGTAACCAAAGCAAAACGGTTAGAGTATCAGTAATCAGCTGATGGCAGAATTAATAATCAATTAACTACGATTTCCACTATTACTTTTGACAGAGACAGACTTCAATAATNAGCTGATGGCAGAATTAATAATCAATTAACTACGATTTCCACTATTACTTTTGACAGAGACAGACTTCAATAACTTATTTTAAATTTTAATGAATTAGAATTGGCTTTGGCCCTTTGAGTAAACTTAAACTTAAAACTGCAACAGCAACACCTTAGCAGTAGCACTTACACTTGTTTACAAAAATGTGAAAATTTCAAAAAACACACTTCATACTCCACACTCATATAAAATGGGCAATGGCACGGGAATCAAGGGTGACGGAATTATAACTAGGGATCAAAATGACTCCCTTTTTCTTCTCAGTCAGAGTCAGATGACTCAGAGTCATGACTCACTGANATATAAAATGGGCAATGGCACGGGAATCAAGGGTGACGGAATTATAACTAGGGATCAAAATGACTCCCTTTTTCTTCTCAGTCAGAGTCAGATGACTCAGAGTCATGACTCACTGACTCTAATTTTCACATTGAATCAGAGTTAGATGACTCAGACATGACTCACTTATCCAATTTTCACAATGAGTCAGTCATGACTCACTGATTAATTTTCACACCGAGTCAGTCAGATGACTCAGAGTCATGACTCACTGACTCCCATTTTCACACTGAGTCAGAGTCATGAATTTTAATGACTCAGTGACTTATAGAATCACTCCTGAAGCTTGAGTCAGAGTCAGGTGACTCAGAGTCATGACTCTGTGACTCAGATTCACAGAAATTTTATATTTTACATTTTACAGTAATATGAGCATAATGCGTACTCTCGAACCAAATAGCATTGAGCCCACGAAGTTCTCGCCGCGAGATTTTTTATTTTTTATTTCGAGATGTGCGCGTCTTCACATTTAAATATGTAGCGGTGAAGTTAAAAAGTTTAATTTGTGATTCAGATAAGTCTTTATTCTTTGATTTACTTTTAGCTAGCCACCAAAAATTCAAATAGACAGTGTACCAAAGGTGAAACAG